>JAXQQM020085112.1:0-278414 GCA_034641835.2 Pinus albicaulis
TTATTATAATCTATCATAAACTTAAGTATTTCTTAATGTTCTTTCTAAGGGATTTCTATAAGTTTATGATAGAAAGTTTTATTTGAAAAGGAAAACAAATCCTAATTGATTTTTTGGATTTTTTAACTAAGGGTCCCCATTTATTTAGTATCATTACTAATATTAAATAAAAAGGGGGGTTTTTGCTAGCCACAATAGGAGCACAGAGCTGAAAAGAGAAAAAAATTCAATGAAGATATAGCAGGTGCTTAGCCTGGTTTTTTGCTTCAACTAGGAGATAAGCAGAATGTTCCAGCCTCACCAAGAAGGCATGGAGATGATTAGGAGAAAATACCTTTGATTAAACAAGTATTTGTTCAAATTTCTAAAAGAAAACAAAAGATGAAGGCTAGCATGGAGGCACGGCTCAAATATCAAGTAACTCTAGACCAGACAAGATTGTTGACTGCCATGGATCTAGAAAAAGATCAGTTTAAGATTGTTCTCTCTCACTCTTCTGATATGAATATAAGGTCATCAATTAATTTTAATACTGTAAATTTAACTGTTGATGTGAGAAAGATTCCTTTGCTTGATAAAGTAAATTTACACATGCAGGTCAATTAATAGTAAATGATTTGACCAAAACTAATGCACTGGCTCTTAAGGCAGATAACATGCTAGGGAAGGTGATCAAGAAATTGAAAGTGGAGAAAGCCAACTCCAGGGCTTTAACAACCCAAAATGAAGAACTCAAGAAGATAATTGTGAAGATTGGAATAGATCCAAATGATAGGTATGTTGTGTAGAAATTGATACAAAGTGCAGAATCAGAGATTTCTGTGTTGAATAAAAAGTTGAAGTTACCTACAGGGGAGAATTATATGGCAGCAGAGGTGGCAGAAGTGGAAAGTGAAAAATAAAGCCTTCTTCGGTAGCTCTTACAGAAAGAAGAAGAATTTTCTAAGTTGAAGGAAATCGTGCTGACACCGCAAAACTAGATTGATTCCCATCCATGTACCATGATTTTTCCATATGGAAATGATGATCCAGTAGCACAAATATCTCAATTAAACACTGAACTGAAAATGGTAGAGAAATATCTCAAAAAGGCACAAAATGATCTGGAGACAGTAGCAAAAATCATGTAGGCCAAAGATGGAGAAATTGATAAATACAAGACTGATTGTCAAAAATCTAATGCTGAAATCAAGAGCCTGGAGGATAAATTGAAGGGAAACATAACTTTGATACAGGCTAAATATATCATATGAAATTAAATCATTGGAGAGATGAAATCATCCTAGGGATCTTTGACTATTGTATCAGAAGAGAAAAACATTGTCAAAGATTTTGAGGAGAAAGTTATGGAAGATAAGCATAAGACTATTAACAAAGCCACATGGGAAAAGAAGTTTATTGATTGCAATGATTCAAATATGGATTAGGAGTTAGAAGAAAATGATATTAAAGATGTAATCTTGTATGTTGTAGAGATTAATCAGTTGATTGTTAAAAATACTTGTAGGAAGACCACTGAAAAAAAGTTGACAGAAATTAAGGAAGCAGTGAGAAAATTTGACAATCTGTATGAAAAAAGAGCCAGGGCAGGATTGCCATCATGTTGGGACCTTAAAGGCAGTATTTTATCATGGGATTCCTATGAACCATTATTGGTATTGGAAAAAAGTAAGGTGGATAATACCCATGAGAAGACTTAGATCTTGAAAGGAACAACAATTATTAATTTTCTTCAGAGGCATTTTTAGCTATTATGGATGGTGAAGACTTTATTTACAGAGTGCCCAACATTCAAAAGGATCACTGCCTTTAGGCTAGAGTACCACAAACTGATTAGCTCACCAAAGACAAACATTGAAGTGTGGAAGAAATGCAGAGCTTGGATGGCTGTTCTACCTAATGATCCATCATCTTCTAAAAAGGACAAGTCATATAACCAGGGAAATGTAGCAGCAGCAGAGTAGATTCATATTCTGAAAATAGATTAGAATTTTAGTTTTATTTTATCTTCATTAAGAGAGTTCAATTGTAATGATACATTTTGATAATATGTAATAGGTAGTTTAGGCAGTTTCAAGTAGTTTGAGTAGTTAAGAGTAGTTTCAGCAGTTACAAACTTTTTTACATTGTATTTAAAGAGAAAGAGAAGAAAGGAAAAGGTTATAAGTTTTATACCTTTGGACTACTGAAAATTTTGTACTCAAGATTCTTGCATCTGTTATTGTTGATATGTTTTCTAGTTTCCATTCAGTCTTTTTCCTTCTATGAATTAAATGAATTAATGTAGTTGTGGGTCTCTTTTTACATATTTGAATAAGAGTTAAATATCCTTAATGGGCGCTCCTTCATTTTAACTATTCCACTCACATAAAATTCTTCTGAAGATTAAAGTAATAGATTCTGTTTACCAGCATATCAGTTTGAGCTTCCTTCATGTTCTTCCTATCACTCAAATTAATATCAGCGAACAATGGCATTGTGAAGCATTTATTACATCAGATTCTTGAGAGTTTTAATGACAAACTCATGAAAACTCCTATCAAAAATATGACGAGATCTTGGCATGTACTTAAACATAAACAACCTAAACCAAGGACTCCAATTATTACCGGGGTCTATAGCAACAGCATAAAAAATGACTTTGATTGAACCATGTATCCTAGCTCTCTAGTGTATAGAGAAATAGTCTTGCCATGTCCAATCACCAAGCCTTTTCTTACCTCTTTTCTGTTCACTATGCTTATTGACATAAAAGGCCGGACAGGCCCAAGGGCTTTTGCAAAGTTCAATAAGCTTTTGCTGGAGGAGTTGTCCAATTTCTTCTTTACACAATTCCTGTTCTTTTGGACTCATATGATTAGCACTAGCTTTTTGAGGTCTGGGAACATAACCTTCTTTGTAGGGAAGTGCTAAAAAATACTTCTCTCTAGTCCAAAAGGCATCTGGCCTATTGGCAGTGCAATATTTTCTAAGTTTGTCAGAAATATTCTGCAAGGTTTTCGGACCATGCAATTTAGCATTTCTAACAATATTATTGATCTTGGATAGATCTTGCAGACTGTGCTGAACCAGATCTTCTTCTTGAGGCTGGACATTAACTTTAAAATCATTTGAAGCAGGAACAGTGACCAAACCAACTTTTGTAGTGAAAGTGACATAATCTTTACCAAATGTCACTGGCAAATATTTCTTTAAGAAATCTTGTCCCAAAAGGACATCAGTGCCTGTATCAAAACTGTACAAAGTGACATAAAATTGTACATTATTTAACAAAATAGGAAATTCAGGGGCTATGTAATTAATTTCCATCAGATCTTTAGTAATATCCCTGAACTGCAGTTTAGTAAGGTGCCAATAATAATATGGGATGGCTTCATATTTGCAGCAACTACTCATTGCTCCAGAATAAATTTGTGCATCCAGAGTATATGACTTGATCTTGGGAACTTTAATCTCAATGGGAATTATCACCCTATCTTCTATCCCCATAACATTGATCAATTATATATCGGATTTTGGAATTTTATCTTCTGGAACATTCTTCATCAGCATACTGACTAATTTAGAATTTCATTCATCATAATCAAAAATTAATAATTGAAGTTTGGAAGACAATTGGATCATTTCTGACCTTGTATGATGAATTGAAAATTCTAAATCTGAAATTTTTCTCTTTAGAGTATCGATTTTATCCATACCTGGAGATACTGTGATCTGTAAGGTTTTGAACATTGAATCGAACTCTTTTTCAAAGTCTTCCTCTTCTTCTGAAAATCTTTCTTGCTTCTTCTTGGTAGGCAACTTCTTTTCTAGATTTTCAAGCTTTTCTTTCAATCTTCTTCTTGCTGTAAACTGGACTGGGTCAAGTTGTGCCATTTCAGCTTTGACTGCTGCAATCTTTGCCTGCAAATCTTCTGAAGAATTGAAACTAAACATTTTAATGTCAGGAATAAAAGTCTCATCTGAATCAGATGAGCTAGGATCCAATTCTAACTTTCCAATTTCAGGAATTTCATTATCTTCAGAGTCAGAAGAAGAACTAGAGACTTCAAAATATTCACCATCTGAATGGGAAATAAGATCCCAATCTTGTGGATTATGGACAGTAGAAAAGATATCCACAATTTTCATTTGCTTCTTGTCTTTCTTTTCTCTGCAAGCATTAGCATAGTGACCTTCTTTCCCACAAATAAAACAAACAACTTTTTTAGAAGGTTTTGTCCTTTTCCTAAATACTATCCTTCTTCCTTTAAAAGATCTCTTTCAAGGATAATATTTCTTTCTCTTAGGCACATATTTATCAGGCTTGCAAGAACAAGACTTTTTAGAAACTATTTTGGTACTTTTCTTATGACATCCAAAATCATAAGTTTCTTTGAAATTATTGCAGAATTTTGTACTAAAGTGCATTTGTTTCTTAAAATTCTTCTTAGCTTTGCTTTCTGCACATTCCTTCTGCAAAATTGTCACTATCAATTGTTGTACATCTGCAAAAGATTGGCCTTCCAAATTTACTTTGTGAGTTTCAATATACTGATTAATCAAATCAGGGATTTTTTCTGGCATAGAATGTATGTAATATCTTAAATATGCAACATTATGGGTATCATTTGCCTAATATAATAATTTTTGCATAACACAAAAGTAATCATGCAAATGATCAATATTACACAATTTCTAAGAGAAAAAAAATTGTGCATGATGAGATAAGTCTTCAGGAACTAATCCAACAAATTCATGTTTTAAAGCATCAAACAAAGCTTTGAGTGGATCATCATGTTCAACTATTTGATCTTTCTCATTTTCTACCAATTTTTCCCACCATTGTTTTAGTATACCAGTAAAAGACCAAATGATTTGAGTCACTATATCTAACCATTCTGCTTTTGTTTCAGCTTTTCTTTGTAAGGCCCAAGCATGAACATTATGCAACACAGCAATGACTTCATTATAATCTAGACAATCAATATTTACCAATAATGAATTCCCATATCCTTTAGCAGTATGATTGTCTAGTCTTACTTGTGTGGACTGAAGATTCTCAGTATATCTACCAAAATGACTTGTAGCAGATGCTTCATGAGCAGTAGTCCCACTGGAATCTCTCTTTCCTTTATGAGGAAAATTAAAGTGTTCACTTCTATCCCTTTTTGAACTTGGTTCACCTTGTGTTGGTTCACCAGGGGTTCTCTGAGTAGAAGTTACTCCTGACATGGCCAAAATAGTAGGAGCAGATGGTTGGCCATTTTGTTTCATCAAATAACTAAGGCTGACATAGTTCTTAGGCAATCTTAAACTTTCAACAGAAGGAAATTTAGTTAGTATAGTTCTCATCAATTCTGTCTTTTGTCTAGCTAGACTAATTCCTTTCTGGATTTTCTCAAGTCTAAGTTTATCCATATTCTTGACCCCTATAAAAATAATATGTTTGGATTCATCAGGGCTGGAGGAGAACTTTAACTTAGAACTGGAAACAGCAACTTCTCTGTAATGAGGAGGAGAAGCAGGCTCAGGAAGATCATCTTTAAGATGTTCTAAATATTTAGAGATAATACCCATATTTGATTGCACATCATTCAAATTCTGGGTGTGTTCATTCTGTATCCCTAAAATTTCATTGTAGGTTGTATGCATCTTCTTAATATGTTCTTTGATCTCAAGAACATCTATGGCAATATCATCAAGATTTTGTAACAAACAAAATATTTGGTAGTTTGTATAGTTATGCATTTTTTCAGAATCATTCTGTTCTAGATCTGTCACATTTTTCATATTTAACCATTGCATCTCAGCTTTTACAGTTCCATTTTTAAAAATCCTTTTGGCATTTCCAGGTTCTAAATGCCTTTCATTGATTTTAGCAACTATATCTTGCTGAGCTCTTGGTAAAGAACCAAGAACTCAGAAATCAGAGCAAAACTCAGAACAACTCAGAACAACTCTTCATTAATATTTGCATATGGAATTTTACATCAGCAATCAGATTACAATATCATTAATTCTAAGTCTATTTTCAGAGCTAGATTGCAGTGGCATTTACCAGATACAGCAACTCATTGAATGAACGTGCTCACTGGAGGCTTTCTGGCCAGTTGCAGGCTCTGTCTCAGAGCTCACAAAACACAGACTCGATCTAATGACCCCGCCATTTTAGATTCTTCTTAGTGCCGAGCACACTAAGACGCAGGCTAGCCAAGTCACCTAACAGACTCAGACTTTAAGACTTAGTCACCGTGATGCAAGCATATCGCGAGGCTTCACGCAGATGCAGAGCAGGGAAACAAAGCTCAGACTCAATATACAGAGTCAGACTCTCAGACTCTGAATTTTCCGAATACCCAGAAAATTTACAATGATAGTATTTATAATATCCTAGCAAGTCATCTGGTTGAAACTTTTACTGGCAACTTGGAATCCAAGGACCAACTTTCGGCTAGACCATCATGCAAGATGTCTATCATGAAAGGACTGAATACAAAAATAATGAACAGTTCTAAAGATCCGGGCAAGTGGGGACAACCACTTGTTATCTCATCCCTTGGAAGCTAGGCCATATGGGGACCGAATCTGACACAATCTAATGAAAACAATGATGGCCGGAATCTAGGACATCATCTCTTTTATAAAGTAAATACACAGTGGAGATTTTATTCGGAAAAATCCCACGGAAACCACAAGTTGAAAATATGTACAATAAAGCAAGGATTTCATATGAGTGATCCTTACAATCAATCACTATTAGCCCTATCATCATAATCAAGATCATGTTCACGTTCCCGTCTTTCATCTTCTTGCCATTTTAATAATGCATCTATGTCAGGAGCAAGTGCTTCATATGGGACTGATTCATCCAACCAGTATGGTGCATCTTCACGGAAGCAACAATAAAAAGGGAAAGTGTACAGATGTGGAGGCCTATCTGATTCATCTACTGAAATCAAACCTCTAAATCTAATAGCCAACTTGAAGGATTCATCCTCTTCATCAGCTACCACTGTTGTTTTTATATGGGCAAAAGTAAACTCGATGACATAATCATTTTGGACAGCAACATGCATTTCCCAATGTAGGATTCTGACAAACTCATGAAAACTCCTATAAAAAATATGACGAGCTCTTGGCATGTACTTAAACATAAACAACCTAAACCAAGGACTCCACCAATTATTACCAGGGTCTATAGCAACAACATAAAAAATGACTTTGATTGAACCATGTATCCTAGCTCTCTTGTGTATAGAGAAATAGTCTTGCCATGTCCAATCAGTATTCTGAATGCATCCAAAATATACAGGGTCTGGTTCTCTAGACAATGCATAATATACACGCCATGGTCTAATCCTATAGGGTAACTCTTTGGTATATGACCATCTAGACTCTTCAGAATCAAACCATTTCTGTAATAGGACTTGTCTAAGACACAAGGGTAAGACTAAAAACTATTTTGCAAGACACTCTAGACAAAACTCATAATGACAATTACTACAAACTGTTATGGACCTAACTCGATTAGACCTAACAGAACTTGATGAAGAAGCTTCACCTTGATGAAGCGGCCTGAACATTTTTATCTCTTTGGTTTCTTGAGCACCTTCTCTAGTAAGCATGTCTGCAAGATAATTCTCAGCACCCGACTTGTAGACTATATCAAAATCAAAACCTTCAAGCCATAGTGCCCATCTCAGAACTCTGGTGTTGCCTTGTTCTAACAATTTTTTGTTTGCCAGGATACTTTTCATGTGCTTCAAATCTGTTCTGACAATAAACCTGACACTTTTCAAGAATAGGCGAAATCTCTTGATGCCTCGTTTTACTGCAAGTATCTCCTTATGTGAAGAAGGATACTTCTTTTCTATTTCATCAAAAGTAACTGAAGAGTAGGCACACACTAGTTCTTTTCTTCCATGCTTCTGCAACAATACTACAGCGCAAGTGTGATCAGAAGCATCTGTTTCAAGAATAAAGGGAATATTAGTATCTGGAAGTTTGAGCTTTGGAAGATCACTAATCTTACTTTTAATACTCCTGACTGCTTGTGTCATTTCTTCTGTCCAGCTGGTGACCTTCTTCTTCAATCTATTCAGAAGGATCTTTGTATCTTCAGACTGTTTTTCATAAAAGTTTCTTATATAATTCAAACATCCAAGAAACCTTTGAAGCATTCTTATGTCAGTAATAAAATCAGGAAACTTTGACAGATGAGTCAAGACATGAGGTTGAAGTTCTACATGTCCTTGTTCTATGTGCAATCCCAAATAGTCTATCCCGACTTTACCAATCTGAAACTTTTCTTTTGAATCTGAAAGAACTAACCCGTGCTTATAAACAAGTTGATAAAATTGTTCTAGATGCAATTTGTGACTATTTACATCTTTGCTAAAAACAAGAAAATCATCTATATATACAATGATATAATCTACCCCTCCAAAAATGTCTTCCATTCTTTTCTGAAACTCAGAGGGAGCATTTTTCAACCCAAACGGCATGACTGTCCATTGGTATTGACCACGAGGGACTGTAAATGCAGTTTTATATCTATCAGCAGGAATAATGCCAATCTGCCAGAAACCACTTTTGAGATCAAATTTGCTAAAAACATTGGCATTAGCGATCTTGGCAAGCAAAAATTCCTTATTAGGCAGAGGATACCTGATAGGCAGAAGAGCATCATTCAAGGCTTTGTAGTTGATCACAAGCCTTTTCTTTCCTCGTTTCTGTTCACTGTGCTTATTGACATAGAAGGAAGGACAAGCCCAAGGGCTTTTGCAAGGTTCAATAAGCTGTTGCTGGAGGAGCTGACCAATTTCTTCTTTACACAATTCCTGTTCTTTCGAACTCATGTGATTAGCACTAGCCTTCTGTGGCTTTGAAATGTATCCTTCTTTATATGGGAGTGCAACAAAATATTTTTCTCTTGTCCAAAAGGCATCTGGTCTATTAGTAGTGCAATCTTTTCTAAGTTTATCAGAAATAGGTTGCAGGGTTTTTGGACCATGCAACTCAGCATTTTTGACAATCTTATTGATCTTTGACAAATCTTGCAAACTGTGTTTAACTAGATCTTCTTCTTGAGGCTAAACATTCACTTTATAATCATTGGAGGCAGGAACTGTAACCAATCCAGCTTTTGTAGTGAAAGTGACAGATTCTGTGCCAAAAGTAACTGGCAAATATTTCTTCAAGAAATCATTTCCCAATAAGACATCAGTGCCTGTATCGAAACTATACAAAGTAACGAAACCATGTACATCATTCAAATAAATAGGAAAATCAGGAGCTATGTGATTAATTTCCATCAGATATTTAGTGATAGCCCTGAACTGAAGTTTAGTAGACTGCCAATAATAATACGGAATAGCCCCAAACTTGCAGCAATTACTCATGGCTCCAGAATCAATTTGTGCATCCAAAGTGTAAGATTTTATACTAGGAACTTTGATTTGTATGGGAATTACAACTCTGTCGCCTACTCCCATGACATTGATCAATTCTACATTTTCCTTTGGAGTGATTTCTTCTGGAAAATTCTTCATCAGCATTCTTGTCAATTAAGAATTGCATTCATCATAATCAGATATAAGTAATTGAAGTTTGGATGATAACTGGATCATTTCTGATCTAGTATGATGAATAGAAGATTCTAAATCTGTGATCTGTTTCTTAAGAGTATCAATTTGATTCATACCTGTAGTTTCTGTGATCTGCAAAGGTTTGAACATTGAATCAAACTCTTGTTGTATGAAATCATCATCTGAAAATCTTTCTTTCTTTTTCTTCTTGGATGGTAATTGACTTTCTAACTTCTCTAGCTTTTCTTTCAATCTTCTTCTTGCTGTAAACTGGACTGGGTCGAGCTGTGCCAATTCAATTTTGACTGCTGTAATCTTCACCTGTAAATCTTCTGAAGAGTGAAACATTTTGATGTCAGGAATGAAAGTTTCATCTGAGTCAGAAGACTCATAGTCCAATACTAACTTTCCAATTTCAGGAATTTCATTATCTTCAGAGTCTGAAGAAGAAGAACTAGAGACTTCAAAATATTCACCATCTGAATGGGAGATGAGATCCCAATCTTGTGCATTGTGGACAGTAGAAAATATATCTACAATTTTCATTTGCTTTTTATCTTTCTTCTCTCTGCAAGCATTGGCATAATGACCTTCTTTACCACAAATGAAACAAACAACTTTTTTAGAAGGTTTTGTCCTTTTCCTAAATACTATCCTTCTACCTTTGAATGATACTTTTGAAGGATAATATTTCTTTCTTCTTGGTACATATTTATCAGGCTTGCAGGAACAAGAATTTTTTGAAACTGCTTTAGTACTTTTCCTATGACACCCAAAATCATAGGTTTCCTTGAAAATATTGCAGAATTTTGTACTAAAGTGCATTTGTTTCTTAAAATTCTTTTTAGCTTTGATTTCTGCACATTCCTTCTGCAAAATTGTTACTATTAGCTGCTGAATAGCTGCAAAAGATTGGCCTTCCAAATTTACTTTGTGAGTCTCTATATGCTGGTTGATCAGATTAGGGATTTTTCCTAGCATAGACTGTATGTAATATCTTAAATATGCAACATTGTGGGGATCATTTTCCTAATATAATAACTTCTGCATTACACAAAAGTATTCATGCAAATAATCAATATTACATAATTTCTGGGAGAAGAATAATTGTGCATGATGGGATGAATCTTCTGGAACTATCCCGACAAACTCATGTTTTAAAGCATCAAATAGAGCCTTCAAAGGATCATCTTCACTTTCAACTATTTGATCTTTCTCATTTTCTGTCAGCTTTTCCCACCATTGTTTTAGTATACCAGTAAAAGACCAGATTATTTGAGTTACTATATCTGACCAATCTGCTTTTGTTTCAGCTTTTCTTTGTAATGCCCAAGCATGGACATTATGGAAAACAACAATAACTTCATTGTAATCTAGACAATCAATGTTTACCAATAATGAATTCCCATATCCTCTGGAAGTAGGATTGTCTAGTCTTACTGGAGTTGACTGAAGATTCTCAGTATATTTACCAAAAGGGCTTGTAGCCGATGCTTCATGAGCAGTAGTCCCACTGGAATCTTTCTTTCCTTTATGTGGAATATAAAAGGATTCACTTCTATCTCTTTTTGAACTTGGTTCACCTTGTGCTTGCTCACTAGGGGTTCTTTGAGTAGAAGTTACTCCTGACATGGCCAAAATTGTAGGAGCAGATGGTTGGCCATTTATCAAAGAACTAAGACTGACATAGTTCTTAGGTAATCTGAGGCTTTCTACAGAAGGAAAGTCAGCTAGTCTATTCCTCATCAATTCTGTCGTTTCTTTGGCTAAACTGATTCCTTTCTGGATTTTTTCAAGTCTTATTTTATCCATATTCTTTACCCCCTTAAAAAGAGTGTGCTTTTGTTCATCAAAACTAGAAGAGAATTTTAACTTAGAACTAGAGGCAGCGACTTCTCTGTAATGAGGAGGAGAAGCAGGAGCAGGAAGTGCATCTCTCAGATGATCCAAGGATTTAGAGATAATACCCATATTAGATTGAATATCATTCAATTTTTGAGTATGTTCATTTTGTATCCCCAAAACTTCATTATAACCGGTATGCATCTTTTTAATATGCTCTTTGATTTCAAGGACATCCTTGGCAATATCATCTATATTTTGCAACATACAAACTATTTGGTAGTTTGTATAGTTATGCATCTTTTCTAAATCAGGGAAAATTTTAAGGATGGAAAATTATTTTGAAGTTTAAAAAATTGGCGAATCTGACTAGTCCCTAATGTGAAAAACATAAAATATTTATTGATGTATTTGTAAAATTATTCAAATTTATAATGATATTATATATATTTTCTATATAATGTTGGCGATTTTTTAGGGTAAAATAATTTTATATTGTAAAATTTGGGCGAATCACTTTTCTAAAAAAATGGAAATTGGCGAATCTTTTTTTTGGAAAAACCATGGAAAAGTAGCCCATCTGCGAATATTAGCCCCTAAAATTTTCCATGTTCTAAATCATTCTGTTCTGGATCTGCCACATTTGTCATATGTAACCACTGCATATCATCTTTCACAGTTCCTTTCTTAAAAATTCTTCTAGCATTTCCAGGTTCTAGGTGTCTTTCACTGATCTTTGCAACTATTTCCTGCTGGGATCCAGGTAGTGACAGACTTTTTATTCCTGGAATGAATATCTCATGTTTAGGAGAATCTGTAGGAGGCTTTGTTTGGAAAGTAGAGGATGAAGATGGAATACAAAACTGACAGTCATCAGTTTTATTTGATGCAGATTTTTTATGGAGATTTCTTGGAGCAGGATGTCTGGGAGATAAGCTTCTCGGAACAGTTACAGCTGTCTGTGAGGATTTTGGAATAACTGATTTATTTTGGAGATACCTACCCCCTAAAATTGAAGAATTGGAGAGAGAAGACATGGATCTCAAGAGGGATGGAGTAGTAAACCTGAGTCCAGAGGACCCATCAAAATGTTGGATGATAGATAACTGTTGGGGCTCTTTAGCTGTTTTCAGTTGAGGATATTTCTGCGAGAGTGGAGTATAACTACTATTCCATTCTTCAGGTAGAGTGCAGGCTGCAAAACCAATTTGTAAGGGAGCAATATTACCAGGGCCAACAATCACTCCTTATTTAAGAGCTCTATCTTTGAGTTTTGGATTTAAAGGAGGCATTGAAGTAGAAACAAATCGTAAACAGATAGAAGCATGCAACTGAGCTATTTGGGACTGAGGAGCAACATCAAAACCATAGAACTGTATATAGGCATTCAAGAATTCATTTATGTATGGATCTGTCAAGGAAACTTGATATCTGGGAATAACAGAAGACCAGGCTGGTCCATTATTTAATGGACTTTGGAAACCTCCTAATAAAGCATTAGAGAAATTTTTCATTCTTATATCCAACACACGTGCTAAGCAGGAAGTATTTAAACCAGGTCTGACTAGTGGATTTATCTTTAATTGAACCATACCAATATGAACATATTTATAACCATTTTACAATCCCCATTCAACATCTTCTTTCTTTATCAGAGGAATTTGATAAACTGACTGTCCAGTAGAGATGGGAATATTAACTGAAGTAAATCTGAATAATTGAGCTGCTTTAAACTGAAATACTGGCATTTTATATAATTTATCTACATCTATCTCTGGCAGTGTCCAATTAGGCTGTGGCTCAAATTCTTGCACAAGAACCTTTTCATCATATAGTGTATCATTTGCTTGAGATTTATTCAAATACTTAGAGAGAAAATACCATCTATTCTTATGGGCTAATTTCCTGTCTTCGGGTTTCTGAATGAACTCATTCATAGAACCAACCATTGAGAATGAATAAAAGTATGCACCTGATTAGAGGAGAAGAAGTCTTTGTACTCCAGGAAAGCAAACACGGAAGTCCTTCACCTTCACAGCTCTCTACCAAAGCTTTACCGCCAACTCCAACTCATAAACAAATACAGGGACCAATACTCTCTAAATGGGAAACCAGATAGGAAAATTCGGTCGGCCCCCGGTGCCCATCGGGCGGGCCTTGCGCGTCGAGGGCTGGCCGGGCGGCGCCACGGGGGCAGCCCACTGGGAGGCGGGCTGGGCCGCCCCCGTGGCCCCGCCCGGCCAACCCCCGGCGCCCAACGGGCAAACCTTGCTATTCATTTAAAAAAAAAAATTTATTTTTTTAAATTTTTTTTAAATTTTGTTTTTTAAATTTGTTTTAACAAAAAAAAATTTAATTTTGGTTTTATTTTTTTTTTAATAATTTGTTTTAATAAAACAATTAAAAGTTCATAGAAACATTGTTATATATAAAAATAAAATAAAAAATTGTTATATAATATAATAAAAACATTGTTAAATAATAATTGTTAAAAATTTCAAAATATAACAAATATATATATATATCAAAAAAAAAAAATTCATTAAACAACAATTATGTTTTGTTTTTAAACATTATATAATTAAAAAAAAAATACAATATAATAAATTAAAAAAAAAACATTTGTTTTAATATAACAATATAATAAATTAATTAAAAAAAAACTATATAACAATACAATTAAAAAAATAAAAAATATATATAATATTATAACATTTGTTATAAATAGTTAGTAACTTTTTTGTTTTTTTTAAATATTAAACAAAAACTGAAGTTTGAAAATACTAGTTTATTTTTTTAAAATTATTTTATACAATTTAAACACATTTTTAAATTTTTTATAAAATGTATTCAAAAAATATTATATAGATATATATACATATGATTTATAATATTTTGTTTTTAAATGAAAATTTTTATAGTTAATTTTACTGCTTTAATTTCAAACTATTTAGTTTTAAAAATAAATTTTGTTTATTAAATTTATTTTATCCGCAATATTTTTCCATTAACTAATATATATATATATATATATATATATAGTTTATCAGGAAAATGGCATCAAAAAAGATTTCTATGAATGTTTCTACACCTAGGGCAGCTGCTCCCAAATCTACGGCAGCAACTCTCAAATCTACAGCTGCAGCTCGACGCACTATGGATAAAACTCCCAAATCTAAAGTTGCAGCTGGACGCACTATGGACACTGTTGGACGCAATAAGGATATTGTTGCACACACTAATAAAAGTCAAGCAAGTGGGGCACCAGGTTCATTAAAGCTTATTTCTGATTGGAAGAACGCCGAGGAAATAGATAAAACTGATTTCTCATGGTATCTTGAAGACAGTGAAATGGAGGCTGATATACACATCTATCTGATTTGTGGTATGATTGACTTAAATGAGCCATATGATGTGATGGGCAGAGTACGAGACATATGTATGGTCTCGAATACAAACACTATTTATGTTCTTGCAAGGAAGGCTCAGAAACGTGAGAAGGTTAGATATTGTCTATCAATCGTCAAGTATGACACAGATGAAATAACTTCAAAATTTTCTGAAGAAATATCAAGCAACATTGCAAATAACATTGTAAGTATGCTTATTTTTATTTCCTCTATGCATTATTGTAAGGATGATTCAATTTTTTATAAATTATTGATCATTGACATGTTTTATTTTGTTTCATAGGATTTTGTTCTGGGTCTTTCAAACATGTTTGATGGTATTTATATGTTGGTGCCAAATGTTATGGATGTGAACAAAACTTTCCACAAAGACAAAGCAGAGGAAAGGAGATTGAAGCAAAGAGCAATAGCTCGTGACACTACAACAGTACAAAGAGGGGATCAACCAAGAGTCACTAAGGTGGGTCAATCTAGTAAACTTAAACATGTTTCTTTTGAAGGTGTCGAACATGAAACATAAAATTATGATAGAATTAGTGAGGAGGAGATGAGAACTATTGTGCAAAAGGAGAAAACAGATCATACACCAAAAAGAAAAATTGCCAAAGATGTCTCTCTTGTACCTCATGAAGGAGAGCTTGTTTATAAAAAAACTGATATGTTATCCAATAAGACTAGGAAATCAAATATTGGTGAACTTGTAAAGGTCGTGAGCAGCAGTGAAGAACAAATTGAAAGCTCTTACGGAAGCAGAGAAATCATAACACCAGGTGCTGAGTTAGAGGATGGCATTATTAAAACAAAACAAAATGCTATTTGACAAGAGTTGAGGAAGAATAAATTAATTCTTGGTGGCCAAACATTTGAGCTTAATGTTAACCAATTTTATGGCCCAGATGAAGGACAATCTCAATATCAAATTAGAAAGGCCCATCACCTACATGTACATAATCTGAAAACATTGTTTAGGTTCAATCCATATGTGCATGTGGTGGATTATGTGGTTCTTGTCGATCCATGTCAAGTTCCCAACAAACAAGCATTTGACAAGACAAAATGTTTTGATTATAAATATTATGTAATTGGAGGGAACCATTCAATAGAGGCTAAGAGACAATTGATTGCAGAATATCCCAATAACTATCTTTTTCAAACAGTGAAATGCATCATTTATGTTGGCTTAACAAAAATGGAATCAAAGTTATTGGCATGGGATCATAATGCAGATAATGAGTACAGAATGAAAATGACTTTCATCCAAAGGGTCAGATTTATTCATAATGAATTCATAGAAAAATATCGTGGGGATAAGACACAAGTTAGTGTAGCATTTCGAAAGGAATGTTTAATGGAAACAGGTTATCAAATTGATGAAAAAAAAACAAAAGATGGAAAATTGAATACAAATCTCTTCAGAGGCACAGATAACATTTTTCAGTTGGCATTTAGAACTGGGGAGGTATGGGATTTGATTGATGAGATTTTTGATCGGTGGGAGAATATTTCCATAAAAAATCAAAAGGTTATAAAGAGTAAACCCATAATATGTACCAACAGTAAGGGGGGTCCTGAAATGAAGCAGCTTCCAGAGGATATGACTATTACACCTTGGAGAACAATGCAAGGTGTGAAGGATGATAAATTAGTCAAATCGGTATTAGCCCGTGTGAAGTCGGGTGAATTATCAATGGAAGAAATGTGTGCAGAATTTCAAAAGTAAGTTTCTTGAATTATTTCTTTCATTATAATTTTCTTTTAAATAAAACATAATGATGTTGGTAGAATTTGTTATACATGTCAATATATTAACGCTTTTAACTTGATTTATTCAGTCAGAATTTTTTTATGAAAATACAATAACACATGGTTAAAATGTTGAATGAAGACAGTTGGGATGATGTTGTACGCAACTACCCAGAAGCAAGTTCTACATCAACACTAAAAGAGTTTTATATTGCATTCAATAAGGTATGTTGATTTATAAATTTATTTTATTCATATTTTAACTATTTTTATTTTATTACTTATACATATCTATATATATTTTTATGTCATTAAAGATGTCGAAGAAGGATGGAAATGGAGTACCAGATACTTTCAAAAGCTTTATTGAAAAAATTAAGATGGAGAACATGAGAAGGAAGCGTCTTATGAATGTTGAACTAGATCCTACTCTTAATCATTACATTTGGAATGGGCTCGACAATGTCCAATATCAAATAATACAAGGTGATTGTGAAGACATTGCATCACTAATACCTAAAAGGGAATATGGCCTAGTTATTGCAGATATTCCTCATGGTTTCAATTTCCCAGACATTGAATATTATAGAGAACCATATACTTATCAAGCTTTTAGTAAAGTGGTTACCGGTTTTCAAGAAGTGACAACATCACCACTTTGGTGATTTGTGACATTTCATTTAGACACACAGTTTCCAATGTTATTAACAAGCTTCAAGGGTAAAGAAAAATCAAGGATGCAACTTACATGGTAAGATTTTGAAATTGTATGTTTGATTCCTCCTAAATTTTTTTATTCATGTAAAATTTAATTTAACTTTTACTATGTTATGTTACAGGAAAAAGTCAAATATTGTTTCTTCCGAAGATCGACGTATTATAAATGATTGTGAGTTCATCCATGTTGAATGTTGGACAAAAGAGGATAGCTATAAGCATATTATTATGAATCGAGTAGATGGGAAGAGTCATAGTCAAGTATTGGTTTATGATGCAGTTGTAAGAAAACTAACATATGAGGATAAAGATGAAAAAGGAGATATAGTTAACATTTATCAAAAACCACAAGCATTGATTAACTATCTTATAGATCTATGTTCAAATGAAGGAGAATGGGTTTTGGATTTATTCTCAGGTTCAGGTAAGTTTTATTATACAAATTTAAATTTAATTATTGTCTTTTTTACTTTTTATGTCTCTATACTAATTTTCTTACTTATTTTTTTTGTGCTTGATGATTAGGTACAACACTAGCATGTTTCCTACTAAAAGGAAGAAATTGCATTGCCATTGAGAAAGACCCAGTTCAATGCAAATTTATTCAACAAAGAATTAACGCTCTTAAATTCCTTCCAGATGCGAAGCAAGAAGTTGGTTTGAGGAAAGGAGATTTTAATGAATCACGTGTGGCAAAAAAAGCAAAGGAACCTCAACCACCATTATATGGAATGATTGGAAAGAGACACTTTGGAAGATTTGCTGACATGAAAGATCCATTAGAAGACGGCAATGATCAAAATGAAGAAGAAAATGTTGCAGAAGAAGCCATCAATGCTGTTCTAAATGATGTTTAAGATGTATTAGTTGATATTGTTGATGATGTTTAAGTTATGCTTGCAAACAAAGCTTATTTTTTAGAACTATTAATCAATTCTACTTGTAATGTTTAGACTTTGATATTTTATGAGAACAACCTTTTTTTTTTTGCAAAAAACATGTGATTGCTATTATTTTTTGACATAAAATTCAATAAAAATGTTGTTTTCTTAAGTTTTTTTGTTAAGATTCTCCAAAAAAATTAGTTTATTTAACATGTTTTTTCCAACAAAAACTCTGTAAAAGTGTATTTTTTGCATTGTATTTATATTGAAAAATTGTATTTTTTTGTCATATGGTTCAAAATATTGGTTTTTAGCGACAATTTTTTGATGTGCATTGAAAAATTATTTAACAATACATAAACATGTAGAAAATATAAACTTTAGAATATTGACCCTTTTTCCATCTTTTATGTATGTGAAAAAGTGAAGATATCATTACAAGTTTTTATTTTTTAAAAAATTATTTTTTTATTTTTAAAACACAAGTACATAAATGCACTTAAAAATAAACATCTCACAGAAGAAGAAGACATTAGAAAATCTATAGTGTCAAAATCAATCCTATAAAAAAAATGTTGGTGATGATACACCACCACTATTCAAAATCGACATAAAAAAACATCACTTAAAAAAAAAACAAAATTAATTATAAAAAAAAAAACAAAATGAAAAAAACTTAAAGTGCCAAAAACATGCTCAAATTTTTTTTTCTTGATTCTGCATTGCCACTTTTTCAAAATCAGGTGTTTTTCTTGATACTTCAAAAAGTAGGTAACATTGAGGTTACCTATTTCATCGGTAACATTGTTGGAATTGCACACTTCTCCTTTAGGAGGACACTCGGGATTTTTAAAAACTTACCACAGGGTGAAGAAATAATTTTTTTGGGATGACCTTAAATTTGATATTCAAAAGTTTGTGGCGGAATGTTTGGTTTTCCAACAAAATAAAGTTGAGACAATTAAGACCCCAAGTCTTCTACAACCTTTATCCATTCCAAGTCAATGTTGGGAGGAGATTTCAATGGATTTTATCACAATCTTACCTAAGTCCAAAGGAAGGAGTGTCATCATGGTGGTAGTTGATAGACTTACCAAGTATGCACACTTTTTCGCATTATCTCATCCATTTAAATCAATTACAGTTGCTACTGCATTTATGGAAACAATGCAAAAGCTACATGGAAACCTGAAGCTTATTGTAAGTGACAGAGATCCCATTTTTACAAGAAATTTTTGGATGGAATTGTTTTCTTTTTTGGGTACTCAACTAGCTCATAGCTCATCTTATCATCCTCAATCCAATGGTCAAACAGAGATAGTGAATAAATGTTTGGAAGGATATCTTTGTTGTTTTGTATCTGATCAGCATCATAGTGGGTCAAGTGGTTACCTCTCGCTGAATGGTGGTATAACACTTCCTTCCATACTGCAGCAAAAATGACCCCATTTCTAGCACTTTACGGATTTCATACACCTTCCATCACATCTTATTTAAGGGAAAATTATAGGGTTCAAGCAGTGAAGGATCACATCGAGCATCAACAAGAAGTTATCCAACTCTTAAAGGATAACCTAATTTTTGCACAAAATTGAATGAAACAACAGGTAGATCAACATCGTAGTGAGAGAATTTTTGATGTAGGAGACTAGGTATTTTTATGGCTACAACCATACAAAAAAAATTTCCATCAAGCAAGCTAAGAAGGATAATGAATTATCGCCAAAGTACTATGGTCCTTACAAGGTGTTGCAAAATATTGGTACTATGGCATACAAATTGGAGCTTCCTGCTTCTTCACGAGTGCATCCAGTTTTCCATGTTTCATGCTTAAAGAAGGTTATAGGTGAAAATCTTCCAATTCAAACAATATTTTCAGAACTTGATGAGGAAGGAAAAATCATATTGGAACTTGAAGCGATCCGGAAACAAGAGCACAAACGACTCTGAAATCAGTCGATTAGGATGTCTCATCAAATGAACTTTATGAAGGTCTGTGGAGGATGGTACATACAAAAAGCATCGAGCTACTCAGTGTTAGGGACACCAGTTTTGAAGGTGAGAGCATGTTGGGTTATATTACTAGTATGGCCATGTTGTTGTTGTTCAACTTGTGACATTTATTATTGTGTAGTTAGCAGAGCTTATATGAAGGATATTGTGCCCTTACATTATTATTGTTAGGTCGACTAGGATTACATTGTGGCCCCACTAGGATTGCATTGTGTCCCAATGGACTCCTATATATAGAAAGGAGGTTTTTTCATTTCTATCATCCAAGAATTGTTCACCATGTAATGTATTGGAGGTTACCCCCTCAAAGTGGCTTATTTCTAAGGCGTTGATATCTATTTTCTTCTTTTTTTGGAGCTGGTTTCACAACAGCTTGAGTCCATCCAATACTCTTAACCATATTGCTTGAAATGATGCTAAAGTTGCTGCTACATATTCTGCTTCTGCTGATGACAATGTCACAATGGGCTGCTTCTTAGATGCCCATGCTATCACACCTGAACTAAGATGGAACACATAATCGTATGTGCTCTTCCGATCATCTAAACTACCTGCAAAATCACTATTTGTAAATCCAATGAAATATTTAATTTCTATACTTGCATATGTTATGCCATAATCTCTAGTTCCTACTATGTATCTCAGAATTATTTTTCCAACACTCCAATGTGTGTCTCTTGGAGTCTCCATAAATCTGGAAATCAAACTCACTCCTTGCATAATATCTAGTCTTGTAGATGTCAGATACATGAGGCTGCCAACATATATTTTGAATATAGTTGGATTGACATATGCTCCTTCATCATCCTTAACTTTGTACCTGTGGAAACTGGTGTAGGCATAGGTTTGAAATTATCCATCCTGAATATTTTCAACAAATCCCTAGCATAATTATTTTGGCAATTAAAATTTCCTTTTTTAGATTGATCAACTTCAATGCCAAGAAAATATTTCATGAGACCAAGATCAGTCATCTCAAATTCTTTCATCATGGCTGCTTTAAATTCATCTAACTCAAGATCACTTGTAAAAATCGTATCATCAACATATAAGCAAACAATCAAAATTTGTCAATGATCATTTACCTTTGTGTATAAGGTAGGCTCAATGCTTCTTCTGCAAAATCCATTCTTAATCATGTAACTATCAATTCTGCTATACCATGCTCTAGGTGCTTGCTTAATTCCATAGAGCGCTTTCTTCAATCTGTAAACTTTATCTTCTTTACCTTCAACTTCATAACCCGGAGACTGATGCACATAAATATCTTCTTCTATAATTCCATTCAAGAAGGGTGATTTGACATCCATCTGATATACTTTCCACTTGTTCTGAGCTATTGTCACTAGAACTGCTCTTATAGTATCTAATCTGGCTACTGGAGAAAATGTTTTGCCAAATTCTATTCCTGGTTGCTGCGAGAATCCTTTTGCTACAAGTCTTTCTTTAAATATGTCAATATCACCTTTCTCATTCACCTTTGTCTTGTATACCCACTTCACACCAATGAGGTTTTTATCCTTTGGAAAATTAATCAAATCCCATGTACCATTCTTTTCAATAGAATCAATCTCTTCATCCATGGCTTGCACCCAATTTTCATCTCTGATTGCCTCTTCAAACGAAGAAGGTTGGAATGCCAACAATGCAAAATTTGAACTAACATCCAAATCATCATAAATATCTTTCAAACTTCTCATATTTTTCTTACCATTGCATGATTCATTACATGATTGGTTGCTTGGAGAATTATGGTCTATTGATCTACTTGAAGATCCATGTTGCTCTGAAAATCTTGGAGTCCTTGTTGGTGTAACTCTATTTGGTGTCTTCTCTTGTGATTCTTATTGTTCCTTTTCTGTGACATCATCCTCTTCCATCAATGGTGCTTGTGCATTGATTGGTGTGTCTATAGTCCCATTCCATGACTCTTGCTCTTTGAACACAACATCTCTGGTAATGATTGTCTTATTGGTGATAGGGTTATACAATTTGTAAGCTTTTGACTTCTCACTATCACTAGTAAATATACATTTTTCACTTTGATCGTCTATTTTTCCTCTTATTTTCTTAGGCACATGTGCATAGGCTACACATCCAAAAACTCTGAAATGAGATACATTGCATGACATACCTGACCATGCTTCTTCGGATACTCTGTTCATCACACTCTTTGTAGGAGATCTATTTATCACATAAACATCACATGCAACTACTTCTACCCAATACTCATTAGACAAGTGTATTTCTTTCAACATGCTTATTGTCATGTTCATGATTGTTCTATTCTTTCTCTCCGCTACACCATTCTGTTGCGGTGTGTATCTAGTTGTAAGTTGTCTTCTAGTTCCATGTTGTTTGCAGTCCTCATGGAATGATTTTGAATCATATTCTCCACCATGGTATGATCTCAATACCTTGATATATCGATCACTTTGGTTCTCTGCTAAGGCTTTGAACTCTTTGAAATTTGAAAAGGTTTCATATTTCTGCTTCAAGAAGTAAACCCAAGTCTTTCTGCTATAGTCATCAATAAAAGTGAGGAAGTAACAACTTCCACCAATCGACTGTGTCCTCATAGGTCCACACAAGTCTGTATGCACCAACTCAAGTGGTTTCTTTCCTTTGTATGAAACTAATTTTGGAAAAATTTCATAGTGTTTCTTTGCCAAGGTGCAACACTCACAAGTGCTAGCAGGTTCTTTGATGGGAGGTAAACCTCTGACCATCTGCTTCTGCTACAACAATCTTAAACCGGAAAAATGCAAGTGTCCAAACTAAAAGTGCCATAACCAGTAATAATTAGAACATGCAACTGTAAAAGAACTAACCTGATCGTTGTAGTTCATAATTAGAGGAAATATTATGTTCCTCATCATTTGTACCTTTGCTATCAGCTGCTTGCTTGGGGGTCTGTCATAAATAACACACTCTTTCCCTCGAAAGATAACTTTGTATCCTTTATGTGTCAATTGACAAACACTTATCAAATTGTGTTTGAGTCCAAGGACATAATTTACCTCTGATATTGTCTTTGGCTCCCCCTGCTTGGTCATAATTTTGACCACTACTTTTCCATCTAAATCCACAGTCTTGTCAGTCCCCAAATTTACCTTTGTTTTCACAGAATGATCCAAATTTGCAACCAGATTCTTGTTTCCTATCATGTGGTTACTGCAACCACTGTCTAATAGCCACACCTTATCATATGGCCAGGGAAAATTTTAGGGGCAAATTTTAGCCCATGGGCGAAATTTAAGGGTTTTTATATTTTAGACCCATTTTCCCCATTTTCTATAGTTAGCCCAAAAAATGTTTTAAAAATAAAAAATTATCATATTTTTGCCTATAAAAATATGACCATAAATGCATTTTCATCTCCAAAAAATTATCTTCCAACCCCGATTCGCCCGATTCCTGACTGTAAATTTTTTTTCCCAAGCCGGATTCGCCTGATTCCCCTTGTTTTTTACTGTAATTTTTATTTTCCAAGATCGATATGCCTAATTTCCCTAGTTTTCGACTGTAAGTTATTTTTTTCGAAGCCTGATTCACTCTTATTTTCCTTGATTGAGAGTGATATTTGCTTCAATAGCACCCTGATTTCTAGGTCCAGGCACCCTATACCATGACCCATTTCTATAGATTTAGGCCTGGTTGAATTTTCCCAATATTTGAAGAGTCTCTAGTAATGGATCCTCCCTTACATATGTAGGGGCATTGGATGCTCTCGACAATAAAATATACAAGATCAGTGAATGAGTTCAGGAAGCCATACTTGCACCAGTAATGGGAAATCAAGGGCAATTTCATTACCTTCCCTTTTTTGGTCAGGGGTGTGAGCTTGGAACATGAAGAGGTTCCAGATAAAGAGATGTTGCAAGAAACCCTCAGTATTTGGAAATGATACTCACTCAAGCTAGAAGGGAGCCACCGATTTCACCCTTCGAAGTAGCAAGAATAGACAGTCGAAGGAGCATGTAGTCCTTCGATTGCAACAAACTTCCCCTCGACTTTTGCAGTATTAGGATACCCATGAGTTTCAACTTCCAACTTTGGAGAATATTTATTAATGGTATGGAATGTGGAATAGAAATACAGTCTCACAATTGCAGGCAGTGAGAAGACCTAAATAGGAGTTGATCATAGGGGTGACTGTATTGAAACGGGCTTCATTTCATTGGGGAAAGATAGGTCAAAGTACCCTATTGAGGGTAGCAATGTCTGCTCTTTTAGTATGAGATAAATAAAAAGATCCCCTCCCATTTAAATGGGAAATCCATGGTGGGGTTTCCTTAGCACATCTACCAGTAGGGTTTCTAAAACATATCTACTGGTAGAATCAAACTCCATTGCATTATGGAAAGCTTCCGCTAGATTAATTTGCTTCAACCAAGTTTGAATCACTCTAGACATAAGGGGCCGTTAATTTTGCTTAAGATGTTAAATTTGACACTTTGAGAAATTCAAAGAAATTTTACAAAGATATCCTTATAGATGAGAAAATACGGGAGGATGTAAGGATGATTTGAAGGCTCGTGGATAGGACCTAGATTGGATTGCAACAGGACTAGATGAAATGAGCAAAGCCTATCGAGTGATTGTAGGTGTAATACTGGGTGATTGTGAGTGTGGCTTCTTTGGTTAATGTGATGAAAGAATCCTTAGTCCAACGTCAAATGGACATTGAAGAAGAAATTTACTCTTTGGTATAGGAAAAATCAAATCATATCTCAGATATTCCTGACTCAGGTATATTTCATGGATTTTCACATGTAGGGGAGTCAACAAAGGAGCAGGACTTGGAGGACGATGATTTAGACTGAGATCTGCTGTCTTCTACGTGTTATTGCTATTTTTTGGCTTCCTCATTAATTTGTGGTTAGAAGTTTATTTCTGAAAATATTCTTCAAGGGCATTTTTGTAATCTCAAACAAATGACACAAATGGATTTTTTTTTGAATGTTTTGGAATTTTTTTTTTCAAGTTATATAAAATGTTTAGTTGGTTTTTAGGGAGCCCAGGGAAATTTCAGTTTAAATCCTAGACCTGTAGAGGAAATTAAAACCTTTTTACTTATTAAACTGTTAAGCGATGCAATTTTCGTCAGAGGTCGAAATCAACTATGGATAGTGTTGGATCATGGATGTTAATTATAATTCTGATATCCAATATCTTACAATATATTCTTTTCTCTTCTCATTTAAGGAATGAATGTTCACGATGGTATTGTGTTGAGATTGATAAAAGGGATATTTAAAACCATAAGAAGCATAATCTACCCAAGATGATTGATTTTCAGGTTCCTTATAATCAATTGATATCTAAGCATAGCATTTAGATTTGTATTGTGTGCGTAAGTGAAAGGAAAGCATGAAACTTGAACTGGTGTGTTGATAGTGCTCTCGGTGATAGTTATATAGGGATCTGGTTTCCCCATTATATGCGAGTCCTGCCTCGGTGATAACCCTTACGTGCGAACGGTAAGTCTGTAACTAACATGCTAACTTGGATTTTAAGTACTCGTGTCATTTTAGTAAGTAGAGGTATAGAATAGAGCCATGTAAGGAGAAAGAGAAGACACTATTCTCCAAAAGTTGTGATGCATGAAATTGATTATTTCAAATTTTAGTGCTTGTGTACTATATGGAATATATTTTATATATGGCGTATAAAATCACTGACATATGTGGTGGAATTAACTTTAAATGAATTTTTTTTTTGGGTGCAGACAAAAGAAAATTTTGACAAGGAGTGTAAATTTTGCACCAAACGATTTACAGTTTTCAGGTGGAGAATAGGTTATTAGGTGATCATGTCCTAAGTTGAAAAACTGCTCAAAAATGTAATTGCTCAGAATTGGTTGAAACCTAATGGACCGAATAGGCCTCGTCGCTACGATTATGGCGCCGTGAATGACACAAATCCAATGCTGTATGTGAAATTTATGCAGGTTTGAAGTTTTCAATATCCTTTAAAAATCCAATTTGACCAAGGTTGACTTTGACTTTGGAATTATTAAAAAAAGAATATTCCAAAGAATGTTCCTTGGAATATTCCATCATGATGAATGGTTTATTGACAAGTGGTAGCGGCTCAATGGGGAGCGATTTGACTGTGAAAATTTGGGCCAATCAATGGGTGCCACGTGGCAAGCCCGGAGGTCACCACGTGGCCCCTGGCCGATGGAAATTATGGTTTATCAAAATTTTTGCAGTTGGAAGGATTCGAATGTGGGTCTAGCCCCCGCAAGAATAAGTGCCTGACCTCCCGGGCTACGTGGAAGTTCTTAACAGGTTATGGTTTGAGGTTCTATTTAACTTTTGAATGAGTTTTGGGCAGCAGCAAATGGGGGCCAGCCCCCACGAAACATATAATCGTGTGTTCCGAACCATGGCCTTAAGTCCCCTCACAGCGGAGGCAAAAGTCACAGAAATGTTGCCATGTGCCCAAAGCACATCACAAAATTTCATGCCATGGTTTTAAAACCATCGGACCACAGTTAATTCGGTGGTCCCAACAGAGTTATGTCATGTGGCCAGCACAGAGTTGGCAATTAATGCCACGTTTAGTTGTTGCAGCTATTTTTCGCCAGCGGTTCGGACAACACATGTGACCATGCGCCCAAAAACATTAAAATTAACCCCCAGTGCCTCCAACGGTTCCACTAGCAAACCCCTCAAAAGTGGTAGAATTGCCTAATTTGGAGCGCTAATTGGAGTTCGTCCAGATTTGGAGGAGGGTTTTGGGGATAATTAGGCAGAAGTTTTTTTTTGTCATAACTTCTTCAATATTCGACCAATTTGGACAAAATTTTGGTCAATTTTGGGTATTCTAAGCATTTTGGAGAGTTTTGGATAGGCTAAAAATCCAATAGAGGTGTTCTTCAGCCACTTTTTCTTCAGGGAATCTTGGAGAGCCATCAGGGCCATGAGGGAAATGGAGTTGCATTGGGTTATACTTCACTGTTTGAGGTGAAATAAAAGCCATTATTAGCTTATTTTTGTCTTCTAAATTCAATTTCACAGCAGTTTCTGCCTGTTTAAGCATATTTCTCACTGTAATACCAATTTGAGCAACTTAATAGAGCAAGGACATGCCCATTGGGAGCCTTGGACTCGACAGATGTAGCCCAGGAGGGGTGAATTGCCTCATCATGTTGTTGTGTTTTTATGGTGAAGTTATGATGCTGTGTATTTCTGATTTAAGATGTTAAATAGTAATTTTAATTAACATTCCCTCTCACATAAACTCAAAAACAGTTACCAAAAACACTTTGTTTAAATTGCAAGACATGATAAACACTTCTCACACTTAATTAAATGGAAATGGATACTTTGGACAACAAATACAAATATTTCATTTTCAGATTAGATGTTATCAGAGCTTAAGGATTTGAGCCTTAGGAGCTAGATTTTTACTCAACATTTGTTTTGTGCAAAGATATAGTTGATTGTTTGCAAGTTTTGATGCTTAATAGGCTTAAACTCAAGAGAGGTGAAGGAAACTTGGTTAGTGCACAAAGTAATCCTCAACCAAGGAGGGTCAGAGAGCCACCTCTAAGATCCATTGAAGAAGCCTCAAGCATGTCTTCAAGAGAAGGAGAAGCTCCTAAAGATATGGATCCCAAAGAAGAGGAACGAGTATTCCGAAAAGCTTTCCTAGACATGACAGAGATGGTAAGGATACTCTACCAATAAAGGAATGATAGGCTTGCAAAAGAAGGGTCTAGAAATCAGAAAGTAGGAGAGGGTTCTTCAGGATGAAATAAAATTGATGACAAGTCAAAGAAAGGACACAGAGGAAATGGTGATCTACCATCCCCATCTTCATCCTCTTCCTCTACATCGTCATCCACAACTTCGGTGAATCAATCTCACAAGTCTAAAACCACTGGTAAAAGTCCATTTTTAAAGCTTGATGTTAAATTTGAGTTGCCTATGTTTAATGGTGAAGTCAATGCAGAGAAACTTGAAAATTGGATAAGAAAGTTGGAAGTTTAGTTGAGGATACAAAACCTTCATGAAGACGACACCAAGATTCAGTCAGCCTCTTTAAGAATGGAAGGAGCAGCATTGGTATGGTGGGAGACCAAGACCAAGGATGAAATTAAAAAACATGGTAAGATCACTTTATCATGGGCCTAATTTATTTTTGCAATTAAGCAACAATTTTATCCATTAGCTCATTTACAAAAGGCTATCATGAATTGGCAAAGTTTTAGACAACTTAAGGGAAAAAGTGTTCAAGATTACACTCAAGAGTTTAGACGAAGGGCTTTATTACTTGGAATTGATTTGCATAGTCAAGATACCTTGCTGAAATATATAGGTGGTTTACACAATTATCTTATACATACTATCCTTATGTTCAATCCTACTATTCTAGACGAAGTTTGTGTACAAGATACGCATTTAGAGGCTAGAGGGAAACAATCTTTTGATGGGAATATGGATAGTAAATTCAAAGGCAAAGGGACGAAAAGAAGTGCAAACTCTAGGAAAGAAAAAGGAAAGTTATTTTGTAAGAACTGTTCCAAAATAAGCCACGATGAAGACCATTACTAGAAACTTCATCCAGAGCTGAAACCAGAGAAATTTGAAAACAAAGATAAGGCAAAAGAAAAGGGCAAAATGGTTGCAACTGTTGACCAAGACTTAGGGTCTGAATCAGGTGATGAAACTAAAAGCATAGCCATGGTACTAAAGAACGTAAAGGGGAAAGAGGCTGTAAATGAAACAAATCCCAGTTCTAACACTGTAAACTGTCACATAGAACCTCAAAATGAAGAGAGGAGGATAGAGTTGTTTCATGTGAGGATAATAGCCAAACACACAAAGATAGACACACTATTTGACAGTGGGTCACAAGCGAATCTCATCTCAGAAGACTTAGTCAAGAAGCTGAAACTTGAGACCATTCCACATCCAAAGCCATATCCACTTGGTTGGATTTGCAAGGATGCTAATTTACAAGTCTCAAGAAAGTGCATGTTGCACTTCGCCATAACATCTCATTATGTTGATTGGGTTGAATTAGATGTGGTATTGCTTGACATTACAGGTGTAGTGTTGGGTAGTCTGTATTTATATGATAGAAAAGCAATCTTCCATCGCCATGAGAATAAGTATCATATATTCAAGGATGGCAAAGAGTTTATTGTGAAAGCACATTAGAAGAAGCTAGAATCGTCTTTAGTGAATGCAGGGCAATTGAAAAGGTTTGTCAATGCAAGTCAAAATCTAACTTTGTTGATGGTTAAGAAAAAATATTTTGTACATAATCCTTTTCAAGTTATTACTGATGTAAATGATGATATGTTTCAATCTGAAAGTACGTCGTCTTTAGAAGAAGATGACAAGATGTTGCAGAAAGTGCCTTTGGTGTCAATCGGTGCAAAGAAAAAAGTGTCGGTGCAAAGTGGTGCAAGAATAAAAAAGATGGAAAGGCATGCAAGCAAAGAGGGAAAAAATTTCAGCATGGGTCAATGCTGGTTTCAGAATGTCTGATTGGTTTGGCGAGAAAACTTGGTCGGGAATTGACACAAGTACATGGCTCAATTCGCAAAAATTCACCATAAGGACAGTTAGAAAAGTGAATCTCAATTTCAGTTTCCTTTAAAGTTAGACCATTGTAGAAACATTATGATTTCTGCAAATTATAGTTGTTGTTCAGCAAATTTCAAAATTTTTCATTATGACTCAGTCAAGGTTAGCAATGGTCGGTCAACGGATTCAAGGAAGAATTTATCTTTTCATGAGAAGCTCAATTTGATGAAGTCAGGAAGATTTCAGTGGTTCAAGGTTGGGAGAGTGGAGAATCAGTCTCCTCATCTTCAATTTTTCTAAATAAGAGAGCTTTTGGGGTCCAAAAGCTTCCCATTTGGGAGGTGTGATCAGGTGATCATGTCCTAAGTTGAAAAAATGTTCAAAAATGGAATTGCTCAGAATTAGTTGAAACCTGAACAACCGGATAGGCCTCTCACTGCGATTATGGTGCCATGAATGGCACTCAAATCCGATGTTGTATGTGAAATTTATGCAGGTTTTAAGTATTCAGTATCCTTCAAAAATCTAGTTTGACCAAGGTTGACTTTGACTTTTGAAATATTAAAAAAAGAATATTCCAAAGAATATTCCTTGGAATATTCCATCTAGATGAATGGTTTATTGACAAGTGGAAACGACTCAATGGGGGGAGATTTGACTGTGCAAATTTGGGCCAATCAATGGGTGCCACGTGGCCCCTGGCCGATGGAAATTATTGTTTATAATTTTTTTTGCAGTTGGTAGGATTTGATGCGAGTCTAGCCCCCGCAAGCACAAGCGCTCGACCGTCCAGGCTACGTGGAAGTTCTTTATAGGTTATGGTTTGAGGTTCTATTTAAATTTTGAATGAGTTTCAAGCGGCGGCAAATGGGGGCCAGCCCCTAAGGGCTAGCCCCCACACAACATATGACCGTGCATTCTGAACCATGGCCTTAAGGCCCTTCACCGCAAAGGCAATAGTCACGGAACCATTGCCATGTTCCCAAAGCATGTCACGACATTTCATGCCATGGTTTTAAAATCGTTAGACCGTGGTTAATCTGGTGTTCCCAACAGAGTTATGTCATGTGGCCAATGCAGAGTTGGCAATTAATGCCACATTTAGTTGTTGCAACTATTTCCGCCGACGGTTCGGACAACACATGTGACCACGCGCCCCAAAACATTAAACTTAACCCCCAGTGCCTCCGGCGTTTCCGCTAGCAGACCCCTCCAATGTGGCGAAATTGCCTAATTTGGAGCACAAACTGGAGTTCCTCCATATTTGGAGGAGGGTTTTGGGGATAATTAGGCAGAAGTTTGTTTTTGTCATAACTTCTTCAATATTGGACCAATTTGGACGAAATTTTGGTCAATTTTGGGTTTTATTAGCATTATAGAGAGTTTGGGATAGGTTACAGAGCCAACAAAGGTGTTATTCAGCCACTGTTTCTTCAGGGAAGCTTGGAGATCCATCAGGGCCATCAGGGAAATGGAGCTGCATTAGGCTCTACTTCATTGTTTGAGGTGAAATAAAAGTCATTCTTAGCTTATTTCTGTCTTATGAATTCAATTTCACAGCTTTTTCTATCTGTTTAGGCATATTTATCAATGTAAAACCAATTTGAGCAACTTAATAGAGCAAGGACATGCCCATTGGGAGCCTTGGACCCGACAGATGTAGCCCAGGAGGGGTGAACTACCTCATGATGTTGTTGTGTTGTTATGGTGAAGTTATGCTACTATGTATTTCTGATTTAAGATGTTAAACCGTAATTTTAATTAACATTCCCTCACACATAAGCTCAAAAACAGTTACCAAAAACACTTTGTTTAAATTGCTAGACATGATAAACACGTTGCACACTTAATTAAATGGAAATGGATACTTTGAATAGCAGATACAAATAGTTTCATTTTCATATCACTAGGCCATGATGCAAGGTACAAGAAAATAGAGGTTTTCCAAACATGCTATAAACTCAAAAACATTTTTCAGGTGTGTTTGTTGGATCTTGAATATGGATTTCTAGTCCAAGTTCAAGATACAACCTTGGCCATTAAATCTAATGAGGCTATTCCAAGGATTGATGTTAATAGAGTATTTTGCTGAGGAACAAGATTGCAAGGTGCATTTTTCTACTCTTGTCAATCTCTTAATTCTATTTTATGTATGAAAATAAATAGTAGATTCCAAGTGTAATTATTGTCTCTAACTTCACTTTATTTAATTATTTATCATAATATATATAAATTCAAGTTTTATGTTGTTTTATATAAGGATTCCCTATTTTGCAACTTCTACCTATAGGTTTAGGCACATAAATAGAAATATTTAGGAGCCATTTTAGGCATTGTACTTCTTTTTTCCAAGGAAAAAATTGTGGGAAACCCAAGGGAAGCTTCTTCACATTCATCGATGACACCCCCAATAAACCTTTCAGTGTAGACTAGTGTGCCTCACTCTAGAGGATTCAAAGTAGGCACCTGCTACCACTGAAGCCTTGAAGTCTATACAAATTATTCATATGCACTAAGCCAATACATCAGTATTCATCAAGGCATTTGAACCTAGCTGGGGAGGATAACAACTATTTCGCCCAACCCATTAAAGATAACCCTTTCTAGAAGTCCCCTTGCCATCTGTAGTTAGAATGTGACTAGGGTTTGTGGAGGGAGCTAGAATAGGATCTCTGATTCCTTGTTAGACTCCATATCCTATGACACTAAGTCTCATTCCAATGAGAAAATAGCTTGTCCCTTGATATGTATCATTCCAATGAGAAAATAGCTCATCTCTTGACCTGAATACAGAATAAGTTCTTCTCCCCCTCCAAATAATCCATGATTTCTTCCTCCATCATTATATTCTCGTTCTATTGTCCATTATCAAATAAATACCATATTATACACAACATATTTTTGTGAACGATATGAAATCCTTTACATGCAGATGTGCAAGTAGTGTAAGCCAAATTCTAGGAAATTTTATGGAGTATTTTCTTTCTTGTATTTTAATCATATTATTATGTAAAATTTCTTGCAATGTAGATTAAGAATCAGTGGTATGAGGATTGGAAAGTATATCTAGTTCATTCATCCATTAAAAGTCGAACATGAAAATGGATTAGCAGAAAATTTCTTACATAAAAATCATGTTCATTGTATAAATTTGAACAGGTAAATATTAATAGCAAAACCAAGTTAATAAAATTTTTAAGGTCTGAGTATCATCCTGAGTTACTAGGGAACAAATCTAGATCTGGATTATGGATCTACCATAATTTTGAAAAGATAGGATCTGGATATAGCGGGGAAATGCCATGTATAAGAAAAAAGGTAAAAATAAAATATTTCTCATCATCTACTTGAAAAAAATTGGAACTCTGAAGCTGTTGTAATGATGTTGCTGAAGTTGATGCGGGTGTGATTATTGCACACCTTCTTTATTTATTTTAATCTGGACTTTTTGTCCCATTGGCCTTTAATTCATTGATGGTAAGAGTTTAGTGGGTAGTTACAACTGACATTTATGGTTAATAGGTTGCCTTAGTGCTCCCATGTTTAGGGTTTAAGGGTAGTTAAGGAAACCTTGTGCATATGTATTTGAGGCATTTCCTCATTTGTAAACATCATATGATATAGTATGAACACTATTAATTGATTATTTGCATTTCAAGGATATTCACTATATTTTTATTCTGTGTTGTTCATATGTGTGGAGACTACTATTCCTAAAGGGTTATTTTTTTTAACTTTATCAGTTAAAAAAATTTCATTTAATTGTGTTTGTTGGAAATCTATTTTTTTGAGCTAAATGCTTATTGTTTGTTGATACTGCAGAACAAAGCAAGAATAGATAAATGGATTGATAATTAGTTAACTGGTTAGTGTTTGGTTAAATGTTAGCTCTCTTTATGTTAGCTTGCTCTTTTTGAGGCAAACACTCATCGAATGTCGCTTTTGCAAGCTAGAGCATGAATAGATTATGAATCATCATATGGAAAGGTTCGTCCAAATGATATGATATTGAAGCTTCAAAGGACAACACCATATTATAGAAGGAATCCTGATCATGTATGTATTTTATATGTTCGTGGTGCTAAATGTCCATATCGACATGAGATGCCTATAACAGCTGAGCTTTCTCAGCGGAATATAAAAGATCAATATTATGGGTAAGTATTATTGTCTAAATATTATTGATTTAGTTGATTCTTTTGTGAGTTGTAATTATTGTCTGATATATTTTGAGGTGCAATCCATAATCAATTTTCGAAGTCTCGCATAACTCCCATTTACAAAATTCTAAGTGTGTTTATTTATGAAACCTTGTTGTTTTCATTGTTGCATGAGTCTTCAGTCAGGAGTATGCGTAGAACATATTTTTGAGAATAGACTAAAAATGGAATTTTTATGTGGCATCATAATGATGTCTTTTATGCCCTTTTATTATTGATCCATTTTCTTCAATCAAACCCTATATGCTTTGGTTGCTATAATTATCTGGGCTTCTCGATTCCAAGGCTCCTGAAAGGCAAATTTATCATTAAATTGGTGTTTTCTGGTTCCAAACAAACATTGTCAGTTAGATATGTACAAGCTCTGAGAGGATTTAACAAAATTTAAAAGAAGTTTGAACAAATATATGCATTCTTATGTATTTCTTATTACATCATTTTGTTCTGATTGTTAATTTCTAAACTATACCTTTTTTACGAGGTTGGAGTATGAATATTTTGTCATGAAGAAAAAGAATGGGGGCTTTTCTTGACCATGATTCAACAAATTTCATTACATCCTTAAATTGTTGTCAATAGAGATAACTTCCTTCTTGAATCTAATAGATTTTAATGATTTATCTTTGAGCAGAGTAAATGATCCAGTTGTAGCAAGGTTGTTGAATAAAGATGGTGAGATGCCATCTCTTGTTCCTCCTGAAGATGAGAGTATAAATACTTTATATGTGGGCGGGTTTGATTCAATGGTTACCGAAGTTGATCTTAAGGATTATTTCTATGCATATGGTGAAATTGAGTCTAATTTTCTTTGAAAGAGTATGTGCATTTGTTACATATACAACCAAAGAAGGGGCTAAGAAAGCAGCAGAGAATTTGTCCAACAGGCTAGTTATAAAAGGCTTGAGATTAAAGTTGTTGTGGGGAAAGCCACAAGCTCCTAAACTATAACTTAAGCATCAATGAGATGAAGCTACAAAAATTATTAGTGGTATGCTTCCAAGAGCTGTTGTTTCACAGCACTAAAGCCAACAAAAACCACAGAACAGTCAGGAGCATCCTTCTCTAAATTATTTCAATATTCCTCCTCCGCCCCCACCATCAAAAAGGACATACTATCCATCCATCCATCCTAAAATAATGGGAGCTATTGCTCCAGCGCAAGAGCCTTGTAGCAATAAACAAGGCACAACAGATCAAGGGCAGGAGGTTCAACATTCTCAACCGGCTCCACATGGGCCTCCAGATAGTTCCTACTATGGATCACAATAGTCTCAAGAAGGTTAATATCATCAGTATCACTAGCCTTCTTATGGACCCCCATCACCATAACAATCAACCCCACCACTGCCACTACCCCCACCTATTATCACCCTCAATATTAACACAAGTACTAACATTTGTTTCCTTATTTTAATGTATTTTATTTATTATGAAAGGAACGTTGACTTTCAAAATATGATGTATGTAATCACAGAGATTCAAAAGTTGTACTAGTTATACACTTGTATTTTTTTCACTATACTTGTAAAAGAGATGCTTGTATTACAAAAGGCTACGACTTAAAACTTTTCTCCTAACTCATTAAATTACTTACATCGATACATGCATACTCAATAGTTCTGTTGTTAGGTTAGAATTTCAAAGGACAGAGAACTTGGAATTTTATGATCGACCTATTAATTCTTTTCTTGCAATAGTGTTGGAATTTTATGGTCAACCTGTTGATTGTTTCTTGCAATAGTGTTGTGATTATTTCTTATATTTGAAGTATGTGGTTTAGTGGCATTTGTATTGTTGTGAAACTCATATTTTTTCAAGTGTGTGTTGCAGGTCTTGAAATTTTTGCAAAATTGTTTTCACCTCCCAAAGATAGGTTTTGAGAACCTAAGATTACAGCTCTCAAATTGTGTTGACCACTTTGTTGTGTCTATAGCCTTACAACTTTTGGGTTTTTTCTCTTGTACACATCCAGTGCGTTGGGGTTTCGGGGATTGCACCTCTCCAGAACCTCATTCTTGCAATCTTATAGTCTTGTAGATAAAATCTCAACCAACCTCAACTTTATTGTGACTTCAAAAGGAGGTGTTCCAATTTAATTTATTCCAAAACTTTCATGTTTCCCAAAAATGGAGGAGGCTTTGTAGACCTTTCCTAGAAACTTTCTTGTGGTTCCACAAGGAGGGTTTTGAGTCCTTTCATCCTCACAACTTTCCAATTGCAGATTCTTTCATTTCTACAAGATTCTATGAACTTGCACAAGTAAAATTCTCTCATTTTGACATATATTAGTCCTCTCCTATTTCAAGTTTATGGGTATTTTTTTCTCAAGTTTGTTGACGAATGTAAAATATACAATGGAGGAGGGCTTGTAGGCCTTTCTATCTCGCAACTTTCTTGTGATCTTACAATGGGGGATTCAAATCATTTTCTAACTTTTTTAGTTCATAGATTCTTTCACTTTTGCAAGTCTCCTAACTCCTTGCACAGTCATATTTTCTCATTATGAAATATAAGGCCTCTCACATTTCAAGTTGACGTGGAACATTTTGTTGATCTTCTTGATGAATTTAGAATATGCATGATTGTGGATTTTATCATTTCCTTACAGTTCTAAATAAATCAATCTCACCTTTTATAGTTCTTTTCCACACTTGATATTGTAAGAACGATTGTTGGTCTCATACTAAATCTTGCACTTATGTAATGAAGATCTCCTGACTATATATTTCATGTATTAAAGATGCTTTCAAGAACATCAATAAAACCACATTCACTAATATAAATTTCAAATGAAAGACATTTTCTCTGAAGTTTTGTTGCCTAGGAGGGATCCATATTCGAGAGGCTTCAATTTCTTGTGTTGTCCTTAAAACATTAATTTTGATAGGTGCAATAACATTTATCTTGCAATATACATAGTTTATATTTTTTTTAACACATGGTGAATCAGTAATTCTTTAGAGTAATCTAGGGGAGACCCATGATCAATCCTCATGGTCTCCAATATAACACCAAGAGTATATCCAACAGCCTATAAGCCAAATATACCATATCTTTAAAATATAATTTATAGCCTATATATAATTACACCGAAGGTGTTCTCTTTATGGGATTGGCTGGGAAAACACTGTTCACCCCATCCAATCCCTATGCTCCACCTCTGCTCCAGATTCGCCATTCTATCCCGTCAAAATTTAATGCTTGGAAAATCCTAGAACATCGCAAAGAATAGTCATACAAATTGTGTACATCAAAACACAATCGAAAAAATCAGTTGCTGGAAAGCGTCGAGGAAACATAGGGAAAACAGTTCCGACAAACACAGGGCAACCTTCCACCACAATGCCTTTGGTTGTGGGTCATTGTACCATAGAGCATACATCTACGTTTTCTCCCCACCAAATCAATGAAATATTTTCATATCCCAAGCACAAGTACATAATAACTCCCATGAATGCCAATCCTGTGTCCAACCCTCCAAAGAGAAGATAGTATTCGATAAGTATGCCAAAATCGATCTGATTGAATTAGCGGATTAATGCAAAGAAAAACTCATGGATTTATTTCCAAACAAAAAAATATTTCATAGAGTTGAGAAGGTCATTATGTCAGGGTTGGTTTAATTGAAGAATTAAATTTGTATTCAGAGGAAGATTCCTCTACACAGTAACCAAAAAAAATTGGAAATTAGTCAAAATCCACTGGAGCGATCTATGCTATTCAATTTCAGATCAAAGGCCCATTACAATATTCTATTCAATTTCAGATCAAGAGCCCATTACAATAATCTGTTTAATGCTAGCAGGGTACTTGGCTTTCATGGTAATTTTCAGCAAGGAGATTGTTCATAGGTATTTTGTGAATTGGGTTTCAAATTTATCATAATTTTCTGGTATTTTGTGAATTGGTTTCAATGTTATTGTAAGTTACAGGCATTTTGTGAATTGTATTTCAGAGTTCTTGGGTAGTTATGGATCCAAAACAAAAAGAAAGATGAGATCTTGTAGTGATGTCCAGGCTAATGGGACAATCTGAAGAGAACTGGGTGAGGATAACTGACCAGGGAACGAACATTACTGCTTCAGTAATCGCCATGAGACGAGATGTTGAAGAACAACATATAACCATGGATGCTCATGAGATTATGGAGCATTATCCCGTGACCATAGCTCAAATTGTGGAGAATAACAAAGAGAATCTCTATCTCCAAGTAAGCAATGGTCCTGTGAAGCCCATTGTCAGGGAGAAGTCATGGCCCATTGTAGATCCATCTATGGACCTTCTAGGGTTTTTACAGCTTCCCCATGATGAAGAGAAACATTCGTTGAGCCTTGCATTGCATCAGATTATGCGAAGCAAGCTCAATGATCCATTCCTTAACAAGAACAAGATGGCAGCTCCTCCTCTTGTTGTCCTAGAAGCTAATTTTTACAAGGACTCATCTTCAGGGCCATGGACAATTGTTGTGGTCAGAGTTCACAGTGGTGCTTCTGACATGAATTCTTGTCTCCTTATAGCGAAGCATTTTGTCAGTGCCCTAAATGCAGTTTTTGAAGGAAGAGAGCCAGATTTTCTTGATGGCCCTGGAAGGCATGAACTTCTAGCTTCAATGGAGGATTTGATATCCAAAGGCAAAGCAGACAAGGGTTTCTTTACAAACGGCGTTGATGCTATAGGATATGATCTAAACTCCAAGAAGTACTCACTATTACCTTTCAATCCACATTCCACCAAAATTTCCATCAATGTTGGGTTTATGTCTCATGTTCTTACATACGGACTTGGAAGAGAAGGTAATCCATCTATAACAATTTTCTTGGCTATTGTGTTCATTGATCCTTTTGATGTTCTGATTTTTTATTGCATTTGTCTCTCTCTCTTTCTTATTTTCTTGTCAATGTTATTGTTTTACAACTTCTCTGAATCTATTTAGTATTTATTCACCATATTTCACCCAAGACTTAACACTTGGTCCCATCGACTAGCCTGTTTAAGCAAGCGAACTAGCTTTTGAATCTAGTTTGGGTATAAAACACCCCCACCTTACAGACCCCTTTAAGGTTTCATTTGTTTTTGACCTAACGATAAAGTTAGCTATCAAATTTTCATTCATTTCTCTCATAGCACACAAATATAAACTTCTTCTGTATCAATTGAGATTATGCTTTTCCTGGAAGACTATAGGGAATGGGAGAAGGGTTGTTTGAGTGATTCGCCTGTAGTGATTCACAAATTCTTTTGTATGAATTTTGTGAAACTTAAAGGTTTTTCTGGTATGTTCCTTCCCACACTCCACCTCGAACAATATAGCTAGTGTATCACCTTGTTGAATTATATTCTTGATCTTGTTATATTAGTAGATTTATTGAAATCATAAACATATAAACCTTGATGATTGAAAGTTTGTGACCATCTAATGTAGATCTTCCAAGCCAAATTGAGAATCATGTAGATCTCCCAAACCAAATTGAAAGTGATGGTGCTTACTTAAGATCTATTTATTAAGTAGTGGAATGCCTCCATCTCCATTTTCAAGATTTGTTTAGGTTTAATTAAGTATGCTTATAGCAGGTATCCTCTGAGATCCTCTCCCTAGACCTCCAAAATAATGAGGTTTATGGGTTTCCCCAAAGTTTCTATATCAAATTAATGGGAAATCAATGAGATATGGAAAATGTAAATTGACATTGGTTGGGACCTAAAGAAATTGAGATTGGTCAGGACTAACCTCTTTTGCACCGGGGTTTACTACGTTCTTAAAGAAACTTTTGAGTGTAACTGGTGATTCATGCCTCTCAATATGATCAGATCAGTTCTTCATGGTTGATGGACCATTAACTTGTCCCCAGAAAATATCTCTTCAGACGAAGGTAAAAAATAAAATTGCATATTAAGCAGAAATCATTTTACCATAAAAGGCCCCTGGTAACTATGCCTCTCCACATAACATGCTTAAACATTTAGAAAAAACCACACAAGGACCATCTATGAGATATGAGCGATGTAACGTGTCCTCCACTACTAAAACTGATCAGAAGAGCTATAAAATTGAAGTATAGAAAGTATCCTACCAAAATTAGATTATTGCCCTCCATTTGAAAGGAAAGACAATTTACCCACTTCTATGACAAGTGAGATGCCTTTAAAAATTATTTCCTTTTCAATCCTTGGAAAAATTGATCTATAACAGAGATAGATTTTATTTCAGTCATTAAATATTTTATTTTTTTTTACTACCATATTAAAAATGTGAAGTCTTTTTTTATTCTGTGTACGAAGTTCTTTTGCACTTTCTATCCTTGAATTCCTAATATGCATGGACTCAACCATCAAGAACTGCCTCTCCATGATAGGGACTGGTGATTTTTTCTCTACAGGCAAGCGAGAGCATACATCACATGCTGCAACTATGGCATGCACATACTTAAGAACAACTACAAACATCAAAGAAATGAAAGAGAAGAAATTGAACCAGTTTTTCTCCACAGGGTAACATCACAACCATACCATACTTTTGGGCACCTTGAATCTTGTACATCTTATTGTCATAATGTGAATACCAATTTCATGGAATAAAAAAACTTCTGTGTACATGGCAGTGTGCTGGACTGTAGACCTCACTTTGAGCCTCAACTACTAGAAACTGTCCTGGGAAACTACTGAGCAGGGATATTCCAGGGAACTCGAGTGAAGGATGATATATCCTTATGGAATATGGCACATTTAATATTAGAAAAAACACAGAAGGAAATCAGCAAACATAAGCACTTTTACGAGCTACCAGTGCTAGCCATGCTAGTTGGACAGGTGATAACTAGGCTTCCCTTAATTTGAAAGTTGACAATGTTGTTTTTCCAAGAGATTTTCAATATTTATTTTTATCACTCTTAACAGATCAGGGATTAAGAGGTATTTATGCTTTTTTTCACTCTTAATAGATTAGGGGCTAAGAGGGATTTATGTTTTTTGTCACTCTTAATAGATCATGGGCTAGGAGGGATTTATGAGGGATTTATGCTTTTTTTCACTCTCAATAGATCAGGGGCTAAGAGGGATTTATGCTAGTCAATATTTGGGATTGAGTCATACTCGTCAATGAATGTGAAAGTAGTTTATGCGAGTCAATATTTTGGATTTTCATACTGGTGAATGAATGTGAATGCAGTTAATCAAGCATCCTAGTCTAGCTCCAAGCTCTTCTAAGAGATCTGGGCTATTTACAATGTTCTTTGGGGAGGCATTACATACACAGTGGAAGAATACAGAATCTTTGAATGTGGCTGGTAGCTTAGGGCCTCTAGCAAGTATGCATGTAGTGGGTCCTTTCTTCTATGCATGTGAATCTATGATGTAAGGGCCAGATGTTCCAGAGCTATGCATCTCCTTTACATTCGCTACCCCTGTATACAACATAGATCAAATGCACTCCTTTGCCACCTATATTCTCGAATTTTTGGCCTTGGATTCTTCATAACCTTGTTGAAATGTCTGTGACTTTGACCAAAATTAGAAAAATAATGACATGGGTACCTTGTCGAAGACCCCTCTGTCATCAAGGGGATATGTCTACAGGTTAATTGTTTTGAGTTCCAGTTTGATCGGAATTATCAGTAATGGTTCCATTGGATGATGTTCATGTCAATTCTAAGTATACAACCCGCCCATCTCTTAAGTATGCTGCCCATCTTATGTCGTGTTTCTGCATCTCCAATCGTTGGCGATCGAGAGTTTATATACAAATAAATGTGTTTTTGGTATAGTTGAGGACAATTTGGCCTTTTATTTGTTTTGGCGTGAAGAGTTTAGAACCTCCCCAACATTCCTCATAGAAATATTAAGTTGAAAAACACAAATAGCTAAGAGTAAGGAAAATAAACTCTCAATGAAACATCTGAAGGATTTATCCATTTTATGTGCTTTGAATGCCATAAACCATGCATATAAATTGTTTTGATGGGATAATCTAAAAAGCAAGGCATTTTCATGTAGTAAAATAAATTAAATTACCGAAGAATGTTGATATTTTTGGAATATTGATAAAGGTGATAGATTTGGAATATTGAGAAAGTTGTGGTAACAGAGTGTGTAAGAATTTAAATCTTGGAAGTTAATTACATTCAATAAAATCTAGGTAAACACATTTTTTAATAATGTAAATATTCACAATAATTATTATTATTATTATATTTACTATTATTATTATTATTATGATTATTATTTTTGGGTAAAATGAAAGTAATTTAATAAATTTAGTCACTACTTTTTATTAAATAAAAAAGATAAAGAATGATTTTAATTAAACTTTGTTTGGAGCATTTAAGTATATACATTTCCATTAAGATTAATGAGAATGAAAAAGATATTTTTTATTAAATTTTGAACATAAATATATAATAAAAAATATATTAATTTTAAACATGTACTTAATATTAATAAAAAAAACTTTAAAAATAAGCATGTTTTCTAATACAAATTTTAATGAAAACGAAATATATATTTTTATATTAAATTTTAAACATACAAATATGATAATTCTTTTTTATTAAATTTTAAACATATACATGATAATTCTTTTTAATTAAATTGTAAACATAGATTTAATATTAATAATAAAAAATTCTAAAAATGATTTTTTTTTTCTAATATAAACATGTCTTAGATATCGATTTTTGGATTCAACTGCATTAAGTAAGTCATTCATGTATAACCATTTCCATGAGAGGTAGTCATAACTGACTAATTTTTCATGATTTTTGAATAGTCCACTTAGCACTCATTGCATCTCGTGATGGTCAGAGGCGTGAAGAAGTGGGATTGAAACTATTTAAATGAATCACATAGCGTCAATCATCGCTTCCGATGTTTCCTGATTTTCCCAGTTCTTTAATTCCTTCGGTGTCCCTTTGCACCTTTAGGAGCAATTGCTAGTATATACATAATCAATTATTTTTAATTAAACCCAAAGGTCAGACGTCACCTCTTCAAAATATCTTCTTCCCATCATGGAGAGAAATTTGATCAAAATATTAATCCTTGCAACCAATAAAATCTATAGGCATTTGGGAGCAGTGTACATTTCAAATTTGACTTCTAAAATATTCAATACTATCTCCATCTATAATTAGGGAATTATTAACTCTTGATTTTCACCTTAGAAATTTAGAGGGTCAAGGACTTGTCTATCAATTGGAGTTTTAACTTAGTTGGAGGTTCATAGATTGATACAGATATAGGCTAGGGAAGGTTCCTAGGATGATTAATCACATGATTGATCCAATCATGATTGAGACACATTTTTTTGCATAGTTTTGAGAGTGTTGCTATATTTAGCAAGTTCCCTGGTTTCTAGGAGAGGGAGTGATTCAATGATGATTGAGACACATTTTTTTGCACAGTTTTGAGAGTGCTGCTATATTTAGCAAGTTCCCTAGTTTCTAGGAGGGGGAGTTCTAGGGATATTGCAATAGTATGGATCACATATTTGGAGAACTTATGAACTTGGGATTCTGGTGAGGTCTTTCTGGGCAACATGCATGGAACTTATTATTTTTAGCAGATTGTGTCCAGAGTCTCACATGTCATAGATAATGATATATTTAGAATCCTTGTGATATTTGAAGTTCTATGAAATACTTTAGAGTGACATGCAAGTACTTGTTATTTTTAGCAGTGCGCGGATGTTGATTTTGATTGTGGATTTGTATTCATTCTGAAAGATGAATCCAATGAGTATACATACATGTGATTTTGAGCATTTTCTATTTTTAGAAGTGGTTGCATGTTAGGTATAATTATACATTCAAGTTTCTCGCAACGTTCTATATCCAATGGTGTAATTCTCATCCAAATATGAGAACTTTCTATTTTTAGTAGTTAGAGCCAGGCACTAGTTATTAGACACTTGAAGACATTCTCTAACATGATGATCAAGTATCCCACAATAAGGAGTTCTATGGAATTGTGGATACACTAAAGTATTGGTGACACTATGTCTTAGGTAAGGGGATAATATTTAATATTGACCACAAGTCGTTCAAAAATTTTCTTATCAAATTTATGTAGTAGAAAAAACCTATCAGTATACCAAACTGACAAAGACATTGTAAATTAGTTGAAGCATTAAAGAACTTGATTACAATTAGTCTAGTAGATATGGGAACTAAAATGACTACTCCTCTAGACACAAGACACCATTACAGGAAACATTTTGTTGATCTTATAAGGCCTCTCACATTTCAAGTTGACATGGAACATTTTGTTGATCTTCTTGATGAATGTAGAATATACATGATTGTGGATTTTCTCCTTTCCTTACAGCTCTAAATAAATCAATCTCACCTTTTATAGTTCTTTTCCACAATTGATATTGTAAGAACGATTGTTAGTCTCATACTAAATCCTCCACTTATGGAATGAAGATCTCCTGACTATATTTTTCATGTATTAAAGATGCTTTTAGGAACTTCAATAAAACCACATTCACTAATATAAATTTCAAATGAAAGACATTTTCTCTGAAGTTTTGTTGCATAGGAGGGATCCATATTTGAGAGGCTTCAATTCCTTGTGTTGTCCTTAAAACATTAATTTTGATAGGTGCAATAACATTTATCTTGAAATATACCTAGTTTATATTTTTTTAACACATGGTGAATTGGTAATTCTTTAGAGTAATCTAGGGGAGACCCATGATCAATCCTCATGGTCTCCAATATAAACCCCAGAGTATATCCAATAGCTTGTAATCCAAATATACCTTATCTTTAAAATATAATTTATAGCCTATATATAATTACACTGAAGATGTTCTCTTTATGGGATTGAGTGGGCAAACATTGTTCACCCGAGCCAATCCCTTTTCTCCACCTCTACTCTAGATTCTCCCTTTTGTCCCGTCAAAATTTAACGCTTGGAAAATCCTATAACATCGCAAATAATAGTCGTACGAATTGTGTACATCAAAATACCACCGAAAAAATCAGTTACTGGAAAGCATCGGGGAAACATAGGGAAAACAGTTCCGTCAAACACAGGGCAGCCTTCCCCCATAATGCCTTTGGCTATGGGTCACTGTACCATAGAGCATCAATCTACGTTTTCTCCCCACCAAATCAATGAAATATTTTCATATCCCAAGCACAAGTACATAAGAACTCCCATGAATGTCAATCCTATGTCCAACCCTCCAGAGAGCAGATAGTATTCGATAAGTATGCCAAAATCGATTTGATCGAATTAGTGGATTAATGCAAAAAAAAACTCATGGATTTATTTCCAAATAAAAAAAATACTTGACAGAGTTGAGAAGGTCATTGTGTCAGGGTTGGTTTACTTGAAGAATTAAATTTGTATTCAGAGGAAGATTCCTCTCCACAGTGACCAAAAAAATTGGGAAATTAGTCAAAATCCACTGGAGCGATCGATGCTATTCAATTTCAGATCAAAGGCCCATTACAATATTATATTCAATTTCAGATAAATATCCCATTAAAATAATATATTTAATGGTAGCAGTGTACTTGGATTTCATGGTAATTTTTAGCAAGGAGATTGTTCATATGTATTTTGTGAATTGGGTTTCAAATTTATCATAATTTGCTGGTATTTTGTGAATTGGTTTCAATGTTATTGTAAGTTACAGGCATTTTGGAAATTTTATTTCAGAGTTCTTGGGTAGTTATGGATCCAAAACAAAAATAATCGTCAGAGCTTGTAGTGATGTCCAGGCTAATGGGTCAATATGAAGAGAACTGGGTGAGGATAACTGACCAGGGAATGAGCATTATTGCTTCAGTAATCGCCATGAGATGAGATGTTGAAGAACAACATATAACCACTGATGCTCGTGAGATTATGGAGCATTATCCCCTGACCATAGCTTAAATTGTGGAGAATAACAAAGAGAAGCTCTATCACCAGGTAAACAATGGTCCTATGAAGCCCATTGTCAGGGATAAGTCATGGCCCATTGTAGATCCATCTATGGACCTTCCAGGGTTTTTACAGCTTCCCCATGATGATGAGAAACATTCGTTGAGCCTTGCATTGCATCAGATTATGTGAAGCAAGCTCAATGATCCATTCCTTAACAAGAACAAGATGGCAGCTCCTCCTATTGTTGTTCTAGAAGCTAATTTTGACAAGGAATCATCTTCAGGGCCACGAAAAATTGTTGTGATCAGAGTTCACAGTGGTGCTTCTGACAGGAATTCTTGTCTCCTTATAGAGAATCATTTTGTCAGTGCCCTGAATGCAGTTGTTGAAGGAAGAGAGCCAGAGTTTCTTGATGGCCCTGGAAGGCATGAACTGCTGGCTTCAATGGAGGATTTGATACCCAAAGGAAAATTAGACAAGGGTTTCTTTACAAATGGCGTTGATGCTATAGGATATGATCTGGACTCCAAGAAGTACTCTCTGTTACCTTTCAATCCAGAGTTCACCAAAATTTCCATCAATGTTGGGTTAATGTCTCACGTTCTTACATACAGACTTGGAAGAGAAGGTAATCCATCTATAACAATTTTCTTGCTATTGTGTTCATTGCTCCTTTTGATGTTCTGATTTTTTATTGCATTTGTCTCTCTCTCTCTTTCTTATTTTCTTGACGATGTTATGGTTTTACAACTTCTCTGAATCTATTTAGTATTTATTCACCAGATTTCACCCAAGACTTAACACTTGGTCCCATCCACTATCTTGTTGAAGCAATCGAACTTGCTTTTGAATCTAGTTTGGATATAAAACACCCCCACCTTACAGACCCCTTTCAGGTTGCATTTGTTTTTGACCTAACGAGCAAGTTAGCTATCAAATTTTCATTCATTTCTCTCATAACACAGAAACATAAACTTCTTCTATATCAATTGAGCTTATGCTTTTCTTGGAAGACAATAGGGCATGGGAGAAGGGTTGTTTGAGTGATTCGCCTGTAGTGATTCACAAATTCTTTTGTATGAATTTTGTGAAACTTAAAGGTTTTTATGGTATGTTCCTTCCCACACTCCACCTCAAACAATATAGCTATTGTATCACCTTGTTGAATTATATTATTGATCGTGTTATATTAGTAGATCCATTGAAATCATAAACAAATAAACCTTGATGATTGAAATTTTGTGACCATCCAATGTAGATCTTCCAAGCAAAATTGAGAATGATGTAGATCTCCTAAACCAAATTGAAAGTGATGGTGCTTACTTAAGATCTATTTATTAAGTAGTGAAATGCCTCCATCTCCATTTTCAATATTTGTTTAGGTTTAATTAAGTATGCTTATAGCAGGTATCCTCTGAGATCCTCTCCCTAGACTTCCAAAAGAATGAGGTTTATGGGTTTCCTCAAAGTTTCTATATCAAATTAATGGGAAATCAATGAGATATGGAAAATGTAAATTGACATTGGTTGGGACCTAAAGAATTAATATTGGTCAGGGCTAACTTCTTTTGCACCGGGGTTTACTACTTTCTTAAAGAAAATTTTGAGTGTAACTGGTGAGTCATGCCTCTCAATATGATCATATCAGTTCTTCATGGTTGCTGGACTATCAACTTGTCCCCAGAAAATATCTCTTTAGATGAAGGTAACAAATAAAATGGCATATTAAGAAAAAACCATTTTACCATAAAGGCCCCTGGTAACCGTGCCTCTCCACATAACATGCTTAACCATTTAGAAAAACCACACAAGGACCATCTGTAAGATAGGAGCGATGCCACATGTCCTCCACTACTAAAACTGATCAGAAGAGCTATAAAATTGAAGTATATAAAGTATCCTACCAAAATTAGCTTGTTTCCCTCCATTTGAAAGGAAAGGCAATTTACCCAATTCTATGACAAGTGAGATGCCTTTACAAATTATTTCCTTTTCAATCCTTGGAACAATTGATCTATAACAGAGATAGATTTTATTTCAGTCCTTAAATAAACTTTGTTTTATTTTTTGACTACCATATTAAAAATGTGAAGTCTTCTTTTATCCTGTGTATGAAGTTCTTTTGCACTTTCTATCCTTGAATTCCTCATATGCATGGACTCAACCATCAAGAATTGCCTCTCCATGATAGGGACTAGTGATTTTTTCTCTGCAGGCAAGCGAGAGAATACATCACATGTTGCAGCTCTGTCATGTGCATACTTAAGAACAACTACAAACATCAAATAAATGAAAGAGAAGAAATTGAACCAGTTTTGCTCCAGAGGGTAACATCACAACCATACCATACTTTTGGGCACCTTGAATCTTGTACATCTTATTGTCATAATGTGAATACCCATTGCATGGAATAAAAAAAATTATGTGTACATGGCAATGTTCTAGACTGTAGACCTAACTTTGAGCCTCAACTACCAGAAACTGTCTTGGGAAGCTACTCAGCAGGGATATTCCAGGAAACTCGACTGAAGGATGATATATCCTTATGGGATATCGCACAATTAATATCAACAAAAAAAACATAAGGAAATCAGTAAACATAAGCACCTTTACGAGCTACCAGTGCTAGCCATGCTAGTTGGACAAGTGATAACTAGGCTTCGCTTAATTTGAAAGTTGACAATGTTGTTTTTCCAAGAGATTTTCAATATTTATTCTTATCACTCTTAACAGATCAGGGATTAAGAGGTATTTATGCTTTTTGTCACTCTTAATAGATTAGGGCCTAAGACGGATTTATGCTTTTTGTCACTCTTAATATATCAGGGGCTAGGATGGATATATGAGGGATTTATGCTTATTTTCACTCTCAATAGATCAGGGGCTAAGAGGGATTTATGCTAGTCAATATTTGGGATTGAGTCATACTGGTGAATGAATGTGAAAGAAATTTATGCTAGTCAATATTTTGGATTTTCATACTGGTGAATGAATGTGAATGGAGTTGATCAAACATCCTAGTCTAGCTCCAAGATCTTCTAAGATATCTGGGCTATTTACAATGTTCTTTGGGGAGGCATTACATACACAGTGGAACAATGTAGAATCTTTGAATGTGGTTGTTAGCTTAGGGCCTCTGGAAAGTATGCATGCAGTGGGTCCTTTCTTCTATGCATGTGAGTTTAATATTGAAGGGCCAGATGTGCCAGAGCTATGCATCTCCTTTACATTCGCTACCCCTGTATACAATAGAGATCAAATGCACTCGTTTTCCACCTCTATTCTTGAATTGCTGGCCTTGGATTCTTCATAACCTTGTTGAAATGTTTGTGACTCTGCCCAAAATTAGAAAAATAATGCCATGGGTACCTTACCGAAGACCCCTCTGTCATCAAGGGGATATGTCTACAGTTTAATGGTTTTGAGTTCTAGTTTGATCGCAATTATCAGTAATGGTTCCATTGGATGATGTTCATATCGATTCTAAGTATACAACCCACCCATCTCTTAAGTATGCTTCCCATCTTATGTTGTGTTTCTGCGTCTCCGATCGTTGGTGATCGAGAGATTATATACAAATAAATGTGTTTTTGGTATAGTTGAGGACAATTTGGCCTTTTATTTGTTTTTGCGTGAAGAGTTTAGAACCTCCCCAACATTCCTCATAGCAATATTAAGTTGAAAAACACAAATAGCTAAGAGTAAGGAAAATAAACTCTCAATGAAACATATGAAGGATTTATCCGTTTTATGTGCTTTGAATGCCATAAACCATGCATATAAATTGTTTTCATGGGATAATCTAAAAAGCAAGGCATTTGCGTGTAGTAAAACAAATTAAATTACCAAATAATGTTGATAGTTTTGAAATATTGATAAAGCTGATAGATTTGGAATATTGAGAAAGCTGTGGTAACAAAGTGTGTAAGAATTTAAATCTTGGAAGTTAATTACATTCAATAAAATCTTGGTAAACACATTTTTTAATAATTTAAATATTCACAATAATAATAATAATTATTATTATTATTTTTGGGTAAAATGCAAGTAATTTAATAAATTTAGTCACTACTTTTTATTAAATAAAAAAGATAAAGAACGATTTTAATTAAACATTGTTTCGAGCATTTAAGTTTATGCATTTCCATTAAGTTTAATGAGGATGAAAAATATATTTTTTATTAAATTTTGAACATAAATATATAATAAAAAATATATTAATTTTAAACATATACTTAATATTAATAAAAAAACTTTAAAAATAAGCATGTTTTCTAATATAAATTTTAATGAAAACGAAATATATATTTTTATATTAAATTTTAAACATACAAATATGATAATTATTTTTTATTAAATTTTAAACATATATATGATAATTCCTTTTAATTAAATTTTAAACATAGATTTAATATTAATAATAAAAAATTCTAAAAATGATTTTTTTTTTCTAATATAGACATGTCTTAGATATCATTTTTGGGATTCAACTATGTTAAGTAAGTCATTCATGTACAGCCATTTCCATGAGAAGTAGTCGTAACTGACTAATTTTTCATGATTTTTGAATAGTCCACTTGGCACTCATTGCATCTGGTGATGGTCAGAGGGGTGAAGAAGTGGGATTGAAACTAGTGAAATGAATCACATAGCGTCAATCATCGCTTCCGGTGTTTCCTGATTTTCTCAGTTCTTTAATTCCTTCGGTGTCCCTTTGCACCTTTAGGAGAAATTTCTAGTATATACATTATCAATTATTGTTAATTAAACCCAAAGGTCAGACATCACCTCTTCAAAATATCTTCTTCCCATCATGGAGAGAAATTTGATGAAAATATTAAGCCTTGCAACCAATAAAATCTATAGGCATTTGGGTGCAGTGTACATTTCAAATTTGACTTCTAAAATATTCAATACTATCTCCATCTATAATTAGGGAATTATTAACCCTTGATTTTCACCTTATAAATTAATAGGGTCAAGGACTTGTCTATCAATCGGAGATTTAACTCAATTGGAGGTTTATAGATTGATACAAATATAGGTCGGGGAAGGTTCCTAGGATGATTAATCCCATAATTGATTCAATCATGATTGAGACACATTTTTTTGCATAGTTTTGAGAGTGTTTCTATATTTAGCAAGTTCCCTAGTTTCTAGGAGAGGGAGTGATTCAATGATGATTGAGACACATTTTTTTTCATAGTTGTGAGAGTGCTGCTATATTTAGCAAGTTCCCTAGTTTCTAGGAGGGGGAGTTCTAGGGATAGTGCAATTGTATGGATCACATATTTGGAGAACTTATGAAATTGGGATTCTGGTGAGGTCTTTCTAGGCAACATGCATGGAACTTATTATTTTTAACAGATTGTGTCCAGAGTCTCGCATGTCATAGAGAATGATATATTTAGAATCCTTGTGATATTGTAAGTTCTATGAAATACTTTAGAGTGACATGCAAGCACTTGTTATTTTTAGCAGTGTGCGGATGTTGATTTTGATTGTGGATTTGTATTCATTGTGAAAGATGAATCCAATGAGTATACATACATGTGATTTTGAGAATTTTAGAAGTGGTTGTGTGTTAGGTCTAATTATACATTCAAGTTTCTCACAACGTTCTATATCCAATGGTGTCATTCTCATCCAAATCTGAGAGATTTCTATTTTTATTAGTTAGAGCCAGGCACTAGTTATTAGACGCTTGAAGACATTCTCTAACATGATGATCAAGTATCCAACCATAAGGAGTTCTATGGAATTGTGGATACACTAAAGTATTGGTGACACTATGTCTTAGGTAAGGGGATAATATTTAATATTGACCACAAGTCCTTTAGAAATTTTCTTATCAAATTTATGTAGTAGAAGAAACCTATCAGTATACCAAACTGACAAAGACATTGTAAATTATTTGAAGCATTAAAGAACTTGATTACAATTAGTCTAGTAGATATGGGAACTAAAATGACTACCCCTCTAGACAGAAGACACCATTACAGGAAACATTTTGTTGATCTTATAAGGCCTCTCACATTTCAAGTTGACGTGGAACATTTTGTTGATCTTCTTGATGAATGTAGAATATACATGATTGTGGATTTTCTCCTTTCCTTACAGTTGTAAATAAATCAATCTCACCTTTCATAGTTCTTTTCCACACTTGATATTGTAAGAACGATTGTTGGTCTCATACTAAATCTTCCACTTATGGAATGAAGATCTCCTGACTATATTTTTCATGTATTAAAGATTCTTTCAATAACATCAATAAAACCACATTCACTAATATAAATTTCAAATGAAAGACATTTTCTCTAAATTTTTGTTGCATAGGAGGGATCCTTATTTTAGAGGCTTAAATTTCTTGTTTTGTCCTTAAAACATTAATTTCGATAGGTGCAATAACATTTATCTTGCAATATAACTAGTTTATATTTTTTTTAACACATGGTGAATCGGTAATTCTTTAGAGTAATCTAGGGGAGACCCATGACCAATCCTCGTGGTCTCCAATATAACACCAAGCGTATATCCAATATCCTGTAACCCAAATATACCATATCTTTAAAATATAATTTATAGCCTATATATAATTACACCGAAGGTGTTCTCTTTATGGGATTGGCTGGGAAAACACTGTTCACCCTAGCCAATCCCTATATTCCACCTCTGCTCCAGATTCTCCCTTCTATCCCGTCAAAATTTAACACTTGGAAAATCCTAGAACATCGCAAAGAATAGAAGTATGAATTTTGTATATCAAAACACCACCGGAAAAATCAGTTGCTGGAAAGCGTCGGGGAAACATAGGGAAAACATTTTCGACAAACACAGGGTAGCCTTCCATCACAATACCTTTGGTTGTGGGTCATTGTACCATAGAGCATCCATCTACGTTTTCTCCCCACCAAATCAATGAAATATTTTCATATCCCAAGCACAAGTACATAAGAACTCCCATGAATGCCAATCCTGTGTCCAACCCTCCAGAGAGCAGATAGTATTCGATAAGTATGCCAAAATTGATCTGATCGAATTAGCGGATTAATGCAAAGAAAAACTCATGGATTTATTTCCAAATAAAAAAATATTTGACAGAGTTGAGAAGGTCGTTGTGTCAGGGTTGGTTTACTTGAATAATTAAATTTGTATTCACAGGAAGATTCCTCTACACAGTGACCAAAAAAATTGGGAAATTAGTCAAAATCCACTGGAGCGATCTATGCTATTCAATTTCAGATCAAAGGCCCATTACAATATTCTATTCAATTTCAGATCAAAGGCCCATTACAATATTCTATTCAATTTCAGATCAAGAGCCCATTACAATAATCTATTTAATGGTAGCAGGGTACTTGGCTTTCATGGTAATTTTCAACAAGGAGATTGTTCATAGGTATTTTGTGAATTGGGTTTCAAATTTATCATAATTTGCTGGTATTTTGTGAATTGGTTTCAATGTTATTGTAAGTTACAGGCATTTTGTAAATTGTATTTCAGATTTATTGGGTAGTTATGGATCCAAAAAAAAAGAACCATCAGAGCTTGTAGTGATGTCCAGGCTAATGGGTCAATCTGAAGAGAACTGAGTGAGGATAACTGACCAGGGAACGAGCATTACTGCTTTAGTAATCGCCATGAGATGAGATGTTGAAGAACAACATATAACCATGGATGCTCGTGAAATTATGGAGCATTATCCCCTGGCCATAGCTCAAATTGTGGAGAATAACAAAGAGAAGCTCTATCTCCAGGTAAACAATGGTCCTATGAAGCCCATTGTCAGGGAGAAGTCATGGCCCATTGTAGATCCATCTGTGGACCTTCCAGGGTTTTTACAGCTTCCCCATGATGATGAGAAACATTCATTGAGCCTTGAATTGCATAAGATTATGCAAAGCAAGCTCAATGATCCATTCCTTAACAAGAACAAGATGGCAGCTCCTCCTCTTGCTGTCCTAGAAGCTAATTTTTAAAGGGACTCATCTTCAGGGCCACAAAAAAATTTTGTGATCAGAGTTCACAGTGGTGCTTCTGACAGGAATTCTTGTCTCCTTATAGCGAAGCATTTTGTTAGTGCCCTGAATGCAGTTCTTGAAGGAAGAGAGCCAGAGTTTCTTGATGGCCCTGGAAGACATGAACTGCAGGCTTCAATGGAGGATTTGATACCCAAAGGAAAAGCAGACAAGGGTTTCTTTACAAACGGCCTTGATGCTATAGGATATTATATGGACTTCAAGAAGTAATCTCTGTTACCTTTCAATCCAGAGTTCACCAAAATTTCCATCAATGTTAGGTTTATGTCTCACGTTCTTACATATAGACTTGGAAGAGAAGGTAATCCATCTATAACAATTTTCTTGGCTATTGTGTTCATTGCTCCTTTTGATGTTCTAATTTTTTATTGCATTTGTCTCTCTCTCTTTCTTATTTTCTTGATGATGTTATTGTTTTACAACTTCTCTGAATCTATTTATTATTTATTCACCAGATTTCACCCAAGACTTAACACTTGGTCCCATCCACTAGCCTTTTTAAGCAATCGAACTAGCATTTGAATCTATTTTGGGTATAAAACACCCCCACCTTACAGAACCCTTTAAGGTTGCATTTTTTTTTACCTAACGAGCAAGTTAGCTATCAAATTTTCATTCATTTATCTAATAACACAGAAATATAAACTTCTTTTGTATCAATTGAGCTTATGCTTTTCCTGGAAGACAATAGGGCATGGGATAAGGGCTGCTTGATTGATTCGCCTATAGTGATTCACAAATTCTTTTGCATGAATTTTGTGCAACTTAAAGTTTTTTCTGGTATGTTCCTTCCCACACTCCACCTCAAAAAATATAGCTTAGCACCTTGTTGAATTATATTCTTGATCATGTTATATTAGTAGATCCATTGAAATCATAAACAAATAAACCTTGATGATTGAAATTTTGTGACCGTCCAATGTAGATCTTCCAAGAAAAATTGAGAATGATGTAGATCTCCCAAACCAAATTGAAAGCGATGGTGCTTACTTAAGATCTATTTATTAAGTAGTGAAATTCCTCCATCTCCATTTTCAAGATTTGCTTAGGTTTCATTAATTATGCTTATAGCAGGTATCCTCTGAGATCCTTTCCCTAGACCTCCAAAAGAATGAGGTTTATGGGTTTCCTCAAAGTTTCTATATCAAATTAATGGGAAATGAATGAGATATGGAAAATTTAGATTGACTTGGTTGGGACCTAAAGAAATTGATATTGGTCAGGGATAACTTCTTTTTCACTGGGGTTTACTACGTTCTTAAAGAAACTTTTGAGTGTAACTGGTGAGTCATGCCTCTCAATATGATTAGATCAGTTCTTCATGGTTGCTGGACCATCAACTTGTCCCCAAAAAATATCTCTTCAGACGAAGGTAACAAATAAAATGGCATATTAAGCAGAAACCCTTTTACCATAAAAGGCCCCTGGTAACTGTGCCTCTCCACATAACATGCTTAACCATTTATAAAAAACCACACCAGGACCATCTATAAGATAGGAGCGATGAAACATGTCCTCCACTACTAAAACTGATCAGAAGAGTTATAAAATTGAAGTATAGAAAGTATCCTACCAAAATCAGAATGTTGCCCTCCATTTGAAAGGAAAGACAATTTACCCACGTCTATGACAAGTGAGAAGCCGTTACAAATTATTTCCTTTTTAATCCTTGGAACAATTGATCTATAACAGAGATAGATTTTATTTTAGTCATTCAATAAACTTTGTTTTATTTTTTGACTACCATATTAAAAATGTGAAGTATTTTTTTATCTTGTGTATGAAGTTCTTTTGCACTTTCTATACTTGAATTCCTCATATGCATGGACTCAACCATCAAGAAATACCTCTCCATGATAGGGAATGGTGCTTTTTTCTCTACAGGAAAGCGAGAGCATACATCACACGTTGCAGCTCTGGCATGTGCATACTTAAGAACAACTACAACAATCAAAGAAATGAAAGAGAAGAAATTGAACCAGTTTTGCACCATAGGGTAACATCACAACCATACCATACTTTTGGGCACCTTGAATCTTGTACATCTTATTGTCATAATGTGAATACCCATTACATGGAATAAAAAAACTTCTATGTACATGGAAGTGTGCTAGACTGTAGACCTCACTTTGAGCCTTAACTACCAGAAATTGTCCTGGGAAACTAGTCAGCAGGGATATTCCAAGGAACTTGAGTGAAGGATGATATGTCCTTATGGGATATAGCACGCTTAAAATCAGCAAAAACAGAGAAGGAAATCAGCAAACATAAGCACTTTTACGAGCTACCACTGCTAGCCATTCTGGTTGGACAGGTGATAACTAGGCTTCCCTTAATTTGAAAGTTGACAATGCTGTTTTTCCAAGAGATTTTCAATATTTATTTTTATCACTCATAACAGATCAAGGATTAAGAGGTATTTATGCTTTTTGTCACTCTTATTAGATTAGGGGCTAAGAGGGATTTATACTTTTTGTCACTCTTAATAGATCAAGGGCTAGGAGGGATTTATGAGGGATTTATGCTTTTTTTCACTCTCAATAAATAAGGAGCTAAGAGGGATTTATGCTAGTCAATATCTGTTATTGAGTCATACTGGTGAATGAATGTGAAAGCAGTTTATGCTAGTAAATATTTTGGATTTTCATACTGGTGAATGAATGTGAATGGAGTTGATCAAACATCCTAGTCTAGCTCCAAGCTCTTCTAAGAGATCTGGGCTATTTACAATGTTCTTTGGGGAGGCATTGCATACACAGTGGAAGAATGCAAAATCTTTGAATGTGGCTAGTAGCTTAGGGCCTCTAGCAAGTATGCATGCAGTGGGTCCTTTCTTCTATGCATGTGAGTCTATGATCTAAGGGCTAGATGTGCCAAAGCTATGCATCTCCTTTACATTCGCTACCCCTGTATACAACATAGATCAAATGCACTCCTTTGCCACCTCTATTCTTGAATTCCTAGCCTTGGATTCTTCATAACCTTGTTGAAATGTCTATGACTCTGCCCAAAATTAGAAAAATAATGACATGGGTACCTTGCCGAAGACCCCTCTGTCATCAACAGGATATGTCTACAGGTTAATGGTTTTGAGTTCTAGTTTGATCGGAATTATCAATAATGGTTCCATTGGATCATGTTCATGTCAATTCTAAGTATACAACCTGCCCATCTCTTAAGTATGCTGCCCATATTATGTCGTGTTTCTACGTCTCCGATCGTTGGTGATCAAGAGATTTATACAAATAAATGTGTTTATGGTATAGTTGAGGAAAATCTGGCCTTTTATTTTTTTTGGCGTGAAGAGTTTAGAACCTCCCCAACATTCCTCATAGCAATATTAAGTTGACAAACACAAATAGCTAAGAGTAAGGAAAATAAACTCTCAATGAAACATCCGAAGGATTTATCCGTTTTATGTGCTTTGAATGCCATAAACCATGCATATAAATTGTTTTGATGGGAAAATCTAAAAAGAAAGGCATTGGCATGTAGTAAAATAAATTAAATTACTGAAGAATGTTGATAGTTTTGGAATATTGATAAAGCTGATAGATTTGGAATATTGAGAAAGATGTGGTAACAGAGTGGGTAAGAATTTAAATCTTGGAAGTTAATTACATTCAATAAAATCTAGGTAAACACATTTTTTATTAATATAAATATTCACAATAATAATTATTATTATTATTATTATTATTTTTGGGTAAAATGCAAGTAATTTAATAAATTTAGTCACGACTTTTTATTAAATAAAAAAGATAAACAATGATTTTGATTAAACTTTGTTTGGAGTATTTAAGTTTATGCATTTCCATTAAGTTTAATGCGAATGAAAAATATATTTTTTATTAAATTTTGAACATAAATATATAATAAAAAATATATTAATTTTAAACATATACTTAATATTAATAAAAAAAAGTTTAAAAATAAGCATGTTTTCTAATATAAATTTTAATGAAAACGAAATATATATTTTTATATTAAATTTTAAACATACAAATATGATAATTCTTTTTTATTAAATTTTAAACATATATATGATAATTCCTTTTAATTAAATTTTAGACATATATTTAATATTAATAATAAAAAATTCTAAAAATGATTTTTTTTTTCTAATATAAACATGTCTTAGATATCATTTTTGGGATTCAACTGCGTTAAGTAAGTCATTCATGTATAACCATTTCCATGAGAGGTAGTCATAACTAACTAATTTTTCATGATTTTTGAATAGTCCACTTAGCACTCATTGCATCTGGTGATGATCAGAGGGGTGAAGAAGTGGGATTGAAACTAGTGAAATTAATCACATAGCGTCAATCATCGCTTCCAGTGTTTCCTGATTTTCCCAATTCTTTAATTCCTTCGGTGTCCCTTTGCACCTTTAGGAGCAATTGCTAGTATATACATTATCAATTATTGTTAATTAAACACAAAGGTCAGACGTCACCTCTTCAAAATATCTTCTTCCCATCATGGAGAGAAATTTGATCAAAATATTAAGCCTTGCAACCAATAAAATTTGTAGGCATTTGGGTGCGGTGTACATTTCAAATTTGACTTCTAAAATATTCAATACTATCTCCATCTATAATTATGGAATTATTAACCCTTGATTTGCACCTTAGAAATTTAAAGGGTCAAGGACTTATCTATCAATTGGAGATTTAACTCAGTTGGAGGTTCATAGATTGATACAGATATAAGTCGGGGAAGGTTCCTTGGATGATTAATCACATGATTGATTCAATCATCATTGGGACACATTTTTTTGCATATTTTTGAGAGTGTTGCTATATTTAGCAAGTTCCCTAGTTTCTAGGAGAGGGAGTGATTCAATGATGATTGAGACACATTTTTTTGCATATTTTTGAGAGTGCTGCTATATTTAGCAAGTTCCCTGGTTTCTAGGAGGGGGAGTTCCAAGGATAGTGAAATAGTATGGATCACATATTTGGAGAACTTATGAACTTGGGATTCTGGTGAGGTCTTTCTAGGAAACATGCATGGAACTTATTATTTTTAGTAGATTGTGTCCAGAGTCTCGCATGTCATAGATAATGATATATTTAGAATCCTTGTGATATTTGACGTTCTATGAACTACTTTAGAGTGACATGCAAGTACTTGTTATTTTTAGCAGTGTGCGGATGTTGATTTTGATTGTGGATTTGTATTCATTGTGAAAGATGAATCCAATGAGTATACATACATGTGATTTTGAGCATTTTCTATTTTTAGAAGTGGTTGCATGTTAGGTCTAATTATACATTCAAGTTTCTCGCAACGTTCTGTATCCAATGGTGTCATTCTCATCCAAATCTGAGAACATTCTATTTTTAGTAGTTAGAGTCGGGCACTAGTTATTAGACGCTTGAAGACATTCTCTAACATGATGATCAAGTATCCAACCATAAGGAGTTCTATGGAATTGTGGATACACTAAAGTATTGATGACACTATGTCTTAGGTAAGGGGATAATATTTAATATTGACCACAAGTCCTTCAGAAATTTGCTGATCAAATTTATGTAGTAGAAAAAACCTATCAGGATACCAAACTAACAAATACATTGTAAATTAGTTGAAGCATTAAAGAAATTGATTACAATTAGAATAGTAGATATGGGAACTAAAATGACTACCCCTCTAGACAGAAGACACCATTACAGGAAACATTTTGTTGATCTTATAAGGCCTCTCACATTTCAAGTTGACGTGGAACATTTTGTTGATCTTCTTGATGAATGTAGAATATACATGATTGTGGATTTTCTCCTTTCCTTACAGTACTAAATAAATCAATCTCACCTTTAATAGTTCTTGTCCACACTTGATATTGTAAGAACGATTGTTGGTCTCATACTAAATATTCCACTTATGGAATGAAGATCCCCTGACTATATTTTTCATGTATTAAAGATGATTTCAAGAACATCAATAAAACAACATTCACTAATATAAATTTCAAATGAAAGACATTTTCTCTGAAGTTTTGTTGCATAGGAGGGATCCATATTTGAGAGTTTTCAATTTCTTGTGTTGTCCTTAAAACATTAATTTTGATAGGTGCAATAACATTTATCTTGCAATATACCTAGTTTATATTTTTTTTAACACATGGTGAATCGGTAATTCTTTAGAGTAATCTAGGGGAGACCCATGATCAATCCTCATCGTCTCCAATATAACACCAAGAGTATATCCAACAGCCTGTAAGCCAAACATACCATATCTTTAAAATACAATTTATAGCCTATATATAATTACACCGAAGGTGTTCTCTTTATGGGATTGGCTGGGCAAACACTGTTCACCCCAGCCAATCCCTGTGCTCCACCTCTACTCCAAATTCTCCCTTCTATCCCATCAAAATTTAACGCTTGGAAAATCCTAGAACATCACAAAGAATAGTTGTATGAATTCTATACATAAAAACACCACCGGAAAAATCAGTTGCTGGAAAGCATTGGGGAAACATAGGGAAAACAGTTCCAGCAAAGACAGGCAGCCTTCCACCACAATGCCTTTGGCTGTGGGTCACTTTACCATAGAGCATCTATCTACGTTTTCTCCCCACCAAATCAATAAAATATTTTCATATCCCAAGCACAAGTACATAAGAACTCCCATGAATGCCAATCCTGTGTCCAACCCTCCAGAGAGCAGATGGTATTCGATAAGTATGCCAAAATCGATCTGATCGAATTAGCGGATTAATGCAAAGAAAAACGCATGGATTTATTTCCAAATAAAAAAATATTTGACAGAGTTGAGGTCATTGTGTCAGGGTTGGTTTACTTGAAGAATTAAATTTGTATTCAGAGGAAGATTCCTCTACACAGTGACCAAAATTTTTTGGAAATTAGTCAAAATCCGCTAGAGCGATCTATGCTATTCAATTTCAGAGCAAAGGCCCATTACAATATTCTATTCAATTTCAGATCAAGAGCCCATTACAATAATATATTTAATGGTAGCAGGGTATAGCAAGGTACTTGGATTTCATGGCAATTTTCAGCAAGGAGATTGTTCATAGGTATTTTGTGAATTGGGTTTCAAATTTATCATAATTTGTTGGTATTTTGTGAATTGGTTTCAATGTTATCGTAAGTTACAGGAATGTTGTGAATTGTATTTCAGATTTCTTGGGTATTTATGGATGCAAAACAAAAAGAACCATTAGATCTTGTAGTGATGTCCAGGCTAATGGGTCAATCTGAAGAGAACTGGGTGAGGATAACTGAACAGGGAACGAGCATTACTGCTTCAGTAATCGCCATGACATGAGATGTTGAAGAACAACATATAACCATGGATGCTCGTGAGATTATGGAGCATTATCCCCTGACCATAGCTCAAATTGTGGAGAATAACAAAGAGAAGCTCTATCTCCAGGTAAACAATGGTCCTGTGAAGCCCATTGTCAGGCAGAATTCATAGCCCATTGTAGATCCATCTGTGTACCTTCCAGGGTTTTTACAGCTTCCCCATGATGATGAGAAATGTTAGTCATCAGTATTTTTCACTTGTTGATGATGACTAGTTGTAACATCCAAGTTTTCTAGCAGCTGATCTAAAAATTGTCAAATTTGCCAGCTGGAAAACACCCATAAACGTTTTTTCCATCTCCCCTTTCAGTCCGCCCATGGCAAGATGAAACCTAATTATCAAGTCCTATCTAGCCTCAACCATACTAGTTTTCCCATCAGCTTTAAAGAAACAATCCAAATCTGTCCAAAGAGTCTCCCCTAAGTTAGGTAGTGGCGCTTTAGGCATTTCTCCCTTGGCAAACCACTCTAAAGCCAAAGAACCTCTACCAGCTATAGATCAGTCATAACAGACCTTCCCATTCTACAAATAAAGTTGGTTACAACCCTAGGTCGCACCACTAATACACTCTCAAGTCTCAGCAATACATGTACCATAGGTCAAACTGATTTTAGGTGTTTTTACAGTTTTTTAATGGATCTTTCAAGGACAGAGGCATACCACCTTCCCATAAGACAATATTTTGCTCCACATGAGAAGACAACTGCTTCTCAATGTGATCTTGAGCCTGGGATGCAGCTACAGAGCAGAGAGTTTTTCATTAGGCTCTTGCAATCACAGTCAAAAGCCTGAAAGGACAATGAAAGGAAAAATAACACTGTCAAAGGACTGATGATAAGACATGACTGAAAAACTTCCTTCATCTATAAGAAGAGGGTTTGAAGACTGAAGAACCTCCTTCATTTCACAAGCAGATGGTTAGGAGTGCCTCCTTCATCTATAAGCAGAGGGCAAATGGACAAAGTTTGATTTTAAGAGTTGCATTCACTGTAAGACAAATTTTTTGATAAACAGTGAGACAGTGACTAAGGTTCTCTGCATAAAATGATGATTAAAGACAGAGGCCAAGCAGTGGGCTTTAAAAATTATTTGCATGAGTCCACTATTATTGAGTTACCATGTGAAGCTAATAGGTTCATCATCAGTGAAGAAATATTATTAAACTAATGGTCAAAAGAGTCAAATAGTCCTGGACTCAAAGTGACCCCTGCCATCAAGTATAAAGGAAACCACTGTCAGTATGTTCATCAAACATTCTTTAGTTGGTTAAGACAGAGGTTGAAAAGAAATCAAGGCATATGGTAAAGATTCTAAAAGGGATGCTCTCAAAAAGGGTGAGATGAATGAAAACTCATGTTTTTGCAGGCCTCCTTCACAGAAAAACAAAGGGACAGACTTCCCTCATGCACTTTTCAACTCTAAGTACATCATCCTCTGTTTTATTTCCACCCACATTAAAAAAGGAAGCTCAAACAGCACCTGCCAGCTAAATCAGTTTCACAATAGGGCATCATTACCTCCAAAGAATCAGGAGCAAACAAGGTTAGTGTGGCTTTTCAAAAGGGTGAAGCTACCTCCTTCAAGGTGTCAAAGAGAACCTCACATAACACAAGTGACAATAGATGAGCGAATACAAAGCCAAGAAATGAAAAAGGGATTTTGAAATTTCAGTTAAGTTTTCTTCACCAGTAAAACGCAGTTGCACTCAAAAGGCACTTTTATAAATCTTTCATATGGCTCAGAGAAGATTTTTCTTCCACAGTGCAGGTGTCAGAACTGGAAAACCAATTTTCATTCATTAATGAGAAGCAGTAGAAGTTTTGATTTCTAAAAAGGTTGTATTATTTCAAAAAAGGGGTCGGGCTTATAAAACAAATGGTCATTATCACTATGACATTCTTCAAAAAAGGTATCAGGTTGTGGCTTAAAGAAAAAAGATTCAAGTTTTTTTTTAAAAGGGAATTTTCAAACTTTTCTTAAAAAAACCCTCAACAGTCAAGTATGAAAGGGCTTTTGATTTATGCGCATTCAAAGGGACAAAGGGACCGTTGCAAGCCTCTTTAAATCTCTCAAAACACAAGACCAACTCCCTTTTGTTGTTCACTGCATCGAGATAAGAGTTTTTGAGCGAACTTCCACGGAGTTTTCAAGTTTTGGACTACACAGCACGCCTGTAGAATTGTGTGGCGCGCTCAGGAAGAATTTCTCCACAGGCTTACACTACCGCACGGCGCGCCTGTAGGCGCTGGTCAGGTCGGCCCGACAGGTGACCCGACAGTCTTTTTACGCGGCGCTCTCCCATCCTAAACGTGTCGCGCATGAATTCAATGTTCAAGGTGCCTCCAAACCAATCTTAAAGCAGATCAAACTCCTCAAAAAATGCCATCATCGATTTTAAAGGTATTCTATGTGCCTTGCTGTTTTTTCAAGACTGCTAAGTGAGGGTAAAAAGATGAAACTCATGATATGAATCACAGTTTTGAGTGGTTTAAAGAGAGATGTGTTTTTGTTTAAAACTCGAGACTTGCTGTGGTTGTGTTTGCTAGAGGTGAAACAATAAGAATGTTGAGTTTTTATTCATGTGAAAATCCCATTAAACTGCCCTCAAAGCAATGATAAAAGGTGAAGGCACCGTTTGAAAGGAGAAACACAGGGTTTAAGAAAGAAAAACAGTGAGCCTAATTTCAGCTACAATGATCATTATATAAGTGCCCTTTTATTTTAGAAGTCCTCCTTGTGATGAAGAACAAATTCAAGGCTTCCATTTTGTCCATAAACAAACTTTAGTGTACAATGCTGTAAATCGTCATTTGGAGGTATTGTCGAAATCTGTGTAAGGGGTAGTGAACACAAGAGCAGTGTATTGATTGTGAGAAGTTTTGTTGTTTGTCTACTACAAAGCTATATGTTCTCACACCAAAAACACAAAGAGATGGGTAACCTTACCCAAACACAGTGACCCTTTGACTGTGTATACATTTTAGTTGTCTGTGTGATTGTTGTTGAATTTACTTATTGATTGGCATCCAAAAGAAGAAAAATAGTGTTTTGAACGAGCAGGGACCTAATACCAAAGAAGATATTTTGCACAGCATTTGAAACCAATTTTCCTTGATCAAAAAAGTGATTTACAAAGAAGACAGAGTTTTGTTTGAGAACACATTTCAAGAAATCCTTTTTTAGGCAGGTTGGTTTTGCAGAGAGCATCTATAACAAGATGCCTCCCAGGCAGGATAGCAGGAGTGGATTGCATAAGAGATATGAACCTATTTCCACTGAAGAAGAGAATGCCCACCCATCAGTATTGCTCAAATTTCCATGAGGTCGGGTGTTTATATTTTTGCCAAAGGGTGCAAGAGGTGAAGAGTTTCTCTCCTTTAACACATCTTTGTGCTTTGAGGTTCAGAGACAAGAATTTCTAGTTCTCCCCAAGATCCATCTCCAAGGCTACTAAAATCCCCTATATTGGTGAGAAATGGTTTAAGCAAAGCCATTTGGACTTAGATGATTACAAGCCCTTTCTAAAGCCCGAACACAGAGATGCTTGTCCTTCTATTTTCCCTTTCTCATATCTTTTAGCCAGTTACGCCCCCCTCATGAAGATTATCATGAAGTACTTCACTTGTGAGGGGAGATTCTCCCGAATCTATGCTTATCAAATTCGACTGCTGATGCATTTCACAAGGACCAAGCAGCTAAATATTCCTTTCTTATTACACAAGAGCATTGAGAAAATGGCCTCCACTGTCCAGAAGAAGCCTCCTTCACAGCAAATAGCCTGTCTCTTCCATCACTCTTTCATCAAAATCATCATCCTTCACCAACTTGAAACGAGAGAGGTCTCTTGGGATGTTTTCATCACTTATCCAGATTTCTCCACTGTCCCTCCGGTCCATACATTCCCTACACCTCCTACTCATCATCCCTCACCTTCTTCTAGCAGACCTAATCCTAAAAGGCTCAAGTTTACTACAGAACAAACAAAGGAACATGAAGAACGAGAAGGGAGTGACCAGCAAGAGGAGGAAGGACATGAGCAAGAAGAAGAAAGTGCTGAACAGCAGCATGACAGTGATGAGGGTGAACAACAGCATGAAAGTGATGAAGGTGAGCGGCAAACTCATGATGAGGGTGAACTGCAGCCTTATGATGACACACAACAGCATCACAGTGACGATGAACAACAGCAAGCAGAGGAGGAGAAAAATGTTGAACAGCAGCATGACAGTGAGGGTGAGACAGAACAACAGCATGACAGTGATGAGTAGGGGCAGCCAAAAGATGATAAACAAAATCCTCTTCAAGAAGAACAGCAAACTCAAGAAGAAAAAGAGAAAGGCGACAAAGGTAAAGGGGCCATGCCCTCTTCTCCTAAAAAGGCCAAGCCTCGGACAGCCAGGAAAAGAGTGCCTATAGTTGTCACTCCAAATGTGACAAGGGCCCTCCGAAGTAAAGGAAAGTTGCCAAAGAAGCCCATGGTTGATTTGCCCAGGAGGAAGAGCACTAGAATAGCTACTCAAAGCAAAGGGAAGGGCAAGGTAGAAGGCAGTCATGAACAGAAGAGTGCATTCAACATCATCCAAGTCCAAAGCGATGATAGTGATAATGAGGCCCGTATTCTAGAAAACCTCTTGATCCATAGGGAAGGCCAGATTGATGCATTGAAGGATGATCTTCATAGAGCTAGGAATTTCAATCAATTTTTGCAAATCCAAAATAAGCAATTGAGTGTCCATATGGTACATTTCTATGAGACATAGTGACTAAGATAAAGAAGGAGGCCTCCAAAGCCCAAGCAAGGTTGGAAGAACTCATGGGTGAGTTTGACAGTGAAAGTGAAGGAGAAGATCGGCTAGGCGAAAGAGGCCCTAAAACCATGGGGCTTAAAAAGGCCCTTCAAAAGAAGAAATAAGGAAAATTCCCTTCTCCAATACCCCCCTCACTACATTGTTTGAACGGGAGAATAGAGAACAATAGGGAGACGCCGAAGCTTGAGAGAGTTAATGACCACTTGGAGAAGAAATTGGAGAAGGAAAACAGATATTTAGACCTTCCAAAGTAGAATGACAAAGCATTATAAAAAGTTGAATCGTTTTGCCGGCGCAAGTTGAAGGTTGCTCAAGAACAGCTCAAGAAGGTTAAAGGCCTTGAGCAAGGAAAGTGAGGAAACACACATCAGGACTTCAGATTTTGGCCTCTGCTTCACAACATGTTTCTGAGAACCCTTGAGGTTCATGCTCACCAATTTTGGGAAAATTTCGACATATTTTGGTTTTTTGTCATTTTTGGGTTTTTGGCCAAAACTCATGGGCTTCACCATTTCAGTTTGGGAAATCATCAAAGGAGGAGAATGGTATCATTGGATGCCATAATTTTAGGGGCACACACTCAGTGATTTTTAGGAAATTTGAAGATCATTTGCTCCCCCAAAATGGCGAAAAATGCCCGCTTTTTCCACACTCTGCCCGGTCTATCAACAAGCCTTATTTTTTTGGATTTTTACACACAGTCCTATTTTTGGAGGACTTCCAGGCATCATATTTGGAAAATTCAAGTTTTTCCAGAAATTATACACTTAAATCTTTCCAACGAGCTATCATGAGCCTTATTTGGACATTCGGAAGGCTGCCAAAAGTTGCTGGCAAGTCAGGGGACCTTTTGCTGATGTTTTTTCTGAGTACTTTTGTAAAAATTGAACCTTTAAAAACTGCTTTTTCCTCATGTGCGTTTAGATATTTTTGCACATGATATTTTTGCACATGAGAAGTTGTGAAAAGTCAATTTATTTCCCTTTTTTAGCATTTTTTAGATATTTTATGAGATATTTTGTGAATTCAACGTTCAAGGTGCCTCCAAACCAATCTTGAAGCAAAACAAACTCCTCAAAAAACGCCATCATCGATTTTAAAGGTATTCTATGTGCCTTGCTGCTTTTTTCAAGACTGCTAAGTGAGGGTAAAAATATGAAACTCATGATATGAATCACAGTTTTGAGTGGTTTAAAGAGAGATGTGTTTTTGTTTAAAACTCAAGACTTGCTGTGGTTGTGTTTGCTAGAGGTGAAACAATAAGAATGTTGAGTTTTTATTGATGTGAAAAGCCCATTAAACTGCCCTCAAAGCAATGATAAAAAGTGAAGGCACCGTTTGAAAGGAGAAACACAGGGTTTAAGAAAGAAAAACAGTGAGCCTAATTTCAGCTACAATGATCATTATATAAGTGCCCTTTTATTTTAGAAGTCCTCCTTGTGATGAAGAATAGAGTCAAGACTGCCATTTTGTCCATAAACAAAATTTAGTGTACAATGTTGTAAATCATCATTTGGAGGTATTGTCGAAATTTGTGTAAGGGGTAGTGAACACAAGAGCAGTGTATTGATTGTGAGAGGTTTTGTTGTTTGTCTACTACAAAGTTGTATGTTCTCACACCAAAAACACAAAGAGCTGGGTAACCTTACCCAAACATAGTGACCCTTTGACTGTGTATACATTTTAGTTGTCTGTGTGATTGTTTTTTAATTTACTTATTGATTGGCATCCAAAAGAAGAAAAATAGTGTTTTGAACGAGCAGGGACCTAATACCAAAGAATATATTTTTCACAGCATTTGAAACCAATTTTCCTTGATCAAAACAGTGATTTACAAAGAAGACAAAGTTTTGTTTGAGAACACATTTCAAGAAATCCTTTTTTAGGCAGGTTGGTTTTGCAGAGAGCATCTATAACAAGATGCCTCCCAGGCAAGATAGCAGGAGTGGATTGCATAAGAGATATGAACCTATTTCCACTGAAGAAGTGAATTCCCACCCATCAGTATTGCTCAAATTTCCATGAGGTCGGGTGTTTAGATTTTTGCCAAAGGGTGCAAGAAGTGAAGAGTTTCTCTCCTTTAACACATCTTTGCACTTTGAGGTTCAAAGAAAAGAATTTCCAGTTGGCAGGCCTTGACTTTAAATTCTCCCCAAGATCCATCTCCAAGGCTACTAAAATCCCCTATATTGGTGAGAAATGGTTTAAGCAAATCCATTTGGACTTAGATGATTACAAACCCTTTCTAAAGCCCGAACACAGAGATGATTGTCCTTCTATTTTCCATTTCTCATATATTTTAGTCAGTTACGCCCCCCTCATGAAGATTATCATGAAGTACTGCAATTGTGAGGGGAGATTCTCCCGAATCTATGCTTATCACATTCGACTGCTGATGCATTTCACAAGGAACAAGCAGCTAAATCTTCCTTTCTTCTTACACAAGAGCATTGAGAAAATGGCCTCCATTGTCCAGAAGAAGCCTCCTTAACAGCAAATAGCATGTCTCTTCCATCACTCTTTCATCAAAATCATCATCCTTCACCAGCTTGAAAAGAGAGAGGTCTCTTGGGATGTTTTCATCACTCATCCAGATTTCTCCACTGTCCCTCCGGTCCATACATCCCCTACACCTCCTACTCATCATCCCTCACCTTCTTCTAGCAGACCTAATCCTAAAAGGCTCAAGTTTACTATAGAACAAACAAAGGAACATGAAGAACGAGAAGGGAGTGACCAGCAAGAGGAGGAAGGACATGAGCAAGAAGAAGAAAGTGTTGAACAGCAGCATGACAGTGATGAGGGTGAACAACAGCATGAAAGTGATGAAGGTGAGAGGCAAACTCATGATGAGGGTGAACTGCAGCCTTATGATGACACACAACAGCATCACAGTGACGATGAACAGCAGCAAGCAGAGGAGGAGAAAAATGTTGAACAACAGCATGACAGTGAGGGTGAGACAGAACAACAGCATGACAGTGATGAGTAGGGGCGGCCAAAAGATGATAAACAAAAGCCTCTTCAAGAAGAACAGCAAACTCAAGAAGAAAAAGAGAAAGGCGACAAAGGTAAAGGGGCCATGCCCTATTCTCCTAAAAAGGCCAAGCCTCGGACAGCCAGGAAAAGAGTGCCTATAGTTGTCACTCCAAATGTGACAAAGGCCCTCCGAAGTAAAGGAAAGTTGCCAAAGAAGCCCATGGTTGATTTTCCCAGGAGGAAGAGCACTAGAATAGCTACTCAAAGCAAAGGGAAGGGCAAGGTAGAAGGCAGTCATGAACAGGAGAGTGCATTCAACATCATCCAAGTCCAAAGCGATGATAGTGATAATGAGGCCCGTATTCTAGAAAACCTCTTGATCCATAGGGAAGGCCAGATTGATGCATTGAAGGATGATCTTCATAGAGCTAGGAATTTCAATCAATTTTTGCAAATCCAAAATAAGCAATTGAGTGTCCATATGGCTGTTTATGAGACACGGGCGACTAAGTACAAGAAGGAGGCCTCCAAAGCCCAAGCAAGGTTGGAAGAACTCATGGGCGAGTTTGATGAAAGTGAAGGAGAAGATCAGCCTAGGCGAAAGAGGCCTAAAACGATGGGGCTTAAAAAGGCCCTTCAAAAGAAGAAATAAGAGGAAAATTCCCTTCTCCAAGCTACCCCCCTCACTACATTGTTTGAACAGGAGATAGAGAACAATAGGGAGGCATGGCTTGAGAGAGTCAATGACCACTTGGAGAAGAAATTGGAGAAGGAAAACAGATATTTAGACCTTCAAAGTAGAATGACAAAGCATTATAAAAAGTTGAATCAGTTTGCCCGGCGCAAGTTGAAGGTTGCTCAAGAAAAGCTCAAGAAGGTTAAAGGGAAGCGCCCGGCACGGAAAGTGAGGAAACACACATCAGGACTTCAGATTTTGGCCTCTGCTTCACAACATGTTTCTGAGAACCCTTGAGGTTCATGCTCACCAATTTTGGGAAAATTTCGACATATTTTGGTTTTTTGTCATTTTTGGGTTTTTGGCCAAAACTCATGGGCTTCACCATTTCAGTTTGGGAAATCATCAAAGGAGGAGAATGGTATCATTGGATGCCATAATTTTAGGGGCACACACTCAGTGATTTTCAGGAAATTTGAAGATCATTTGCTCCCCCAAAATGGCGAAAAATGCTCGCTTTTTCCACACTCTGCCCGGTCTATCAGCAAGCCTTATTTTTTTGGCTTTTTACACACAGTCCTATTTTTTGAGGACTTCTAGGCATCATATTTGGAAAATTCAAGTTTTTCCAGAAATTATACACTTAAATCTTTCCAACGAGCTATCATGAGCCTTATTTGGACATTCGGAAGGCTGCCAAAAGTTGCTGGCAAGTCAGGGGACCTTTTGCTGATGTTTTTTCTGAGTACTTTTGTAAAAATTGAACCTTTAAAAACTGCTTTTTCCTCATGTGTGTTTAGCTATTTTTGCACATGAGAAGTTGTGAAAAGTCAATTTATTTCCCTTTTTTAGCATTTTTTAGATATTTTATGAGATATTTGGTGCCTTGGGCTTTGTAAAGTCTCAAGGACAAGTTTAGATATTTTGAATAGGCCAATGAGAGTGCAAATTGAACTAAGAGGTTTTCCTCACTTGAGCCTATATATTCCAAAGGATTTCATTGTAAACAAGGTTGAACTTGATGATAGAAGCAATATATGGTCATATAAGCTTTGGAAGAAATACTTGTCTCATGCTTTTGGATAGTCTCTTGGATGTTCTTGGATGATGAAAGATGATTGTTGTTGGATTCCATGACTTGGTAGAATGGTATAGTGTCTCTCTCTTAATTTTGTTTCCTAGTTTTCATTCATAAATCCATGTTTCTTGCTTGCTATAGGACAATAGAGAACAAATTTGAGACATGCCCTTGGAGGCACCTCAAATTTCCTGTTTCTTCATAGCTTCCATGTTTTCTTCATTCTTAGTCACATGAAAGAATTCTTGATTTCTCTTTAATAACTTAAGGATATTGTTGCCTGTTTCATTCATGGTTTTATGCATGCTAAGTATGACCTATGGTATGCCCTGCTTACCAATGGCTAGCCATAGCTCCATCCATGAAATTTCTCTTTGACTGATTAGATTGTCATTTGTTGAACCAAGGAGGTCTTGTTCTAATCTTGCCCTTTGCCTAAGACTATGCAATCTTGTTTTCAAAGTGCCCCATAACTTGAAGTACTGTGTTTAGGCGTTCTGGCATAGTGATTTGAGTTGTTTTTCTGTCTTAAGTGTATTTCCCCAAAGTCTGATAGCCATTTCCCAAAGTTAGAGAATTATATATCTCTATGCATGGCTTGAATGTTTATTTCTATGTATTGATTAGCTTATAGTTACATCTCTCATGATTAATGGTCTGCCCTACCATGTTTATGTCTACTATTAAACTAGTTATTGCTTGAAATCCTTTGTTGTTCACAAAATTGATGTCCATTTTACTCCATTTTTCCCAAATATCATTTCTACCTCGAATCAAATCAGCCCTTCAACAACCTTGTATCACCATTTGATAGCTTTCTTGACCTTTTCGACCCCATAGCCCAGTTGATCTGACATATTTTTACCTATCCTGTATCTTTGATCAGTTTCACCCCTCACAACTAAAAAACCAAATCCAAAAAACCTACTTCATAACTAGCCTAAAATCAGAACACAATAAGCAAACATACAGATATCCCCTACACAAATAGAGAGAGCCCTCTCTGAGTCTAGGAAGGCTAGTTCCTTGGGCTCCAAAGATTGGATTGATGTTACACTGTCATTTGGCTTGCCAATCAGCCAAATCACGGGACACTAACATAATGGTGATCATGGTGGGACTCTGAGTACATGACAGTCTAGCGAACTCTTATAGACTCTTTAGTCCTTCAACACTAAACTCAGACCATCAACCTATAGAATCATTTAGAGTAAACTCCTTGTTTCACCATCTTAGCAAAGTGATGAATCAGGTTTAGAACACTCTTACAAACTAGGCTGCACATAAAAACTCAAAAAACCCAAAAAAACTCCCTTAGATTGGTTTTTGTCAGTACTGGTGGTGGACCATAGCTACATCTTTACAAAAACAACCAAGTTCCACCTGGCGACTCCACTAGCCTCTAGTAGGCTTATTACTCCACTAGTCCTTATAAAGTCTCCTAGGAATGCATTAAGAAATCCCAATCATGCTGATGGTGGACAACACAGTTCAAATCCTCCACCTGGCGACTCCACAACCTTAATTAGACCAAAAGACTCCACTGGTAGAGAAATTTAGACTGATTGAAAAGACACAATGACCCTATCTGATTAAAAATGATGAATCCAAGGACACAAAGCAGATATGCTCTGATGAGTAGAGAACATATCCCTGGATTCCCACACAAAATGCCTAAAGACATAAATTGTATAGAAAACCTACCTATCTTTCGAGATGAAAAGGTTGATGACCCTTTGTTACATCTCATCAATTTTCATATACATGTATGGAGTTTAAAGGTTGAATGGCATGAGGACTGCCTCATGAAAATGTTCATGGGTACATTAGAAGGAAAGGCAGGAGAATGGTATGAAGGCCTAGAACCTGGCATCTTGTTTTCTTTGAAGGATTTCCACAAAGTATTTTGTAAACACTATATAGGGCATTGTCCATCTCTATCATTGCCTGAAAATTGTTGTGATCAATCTAAAGACCTCATACAACACCTTGTAAGCATTGATGAAAACTTAGGAAATTGGCATCCTGAGGATTATTTAGAGGAGATCCATAATTTTCTTACCCAAAATGACCATCAAGATGACCAAGAAGAGTTGATCCCAGATGAAATCCATCAAAAAATAAGAGAGGATCCACAAGAGCTCTTTGAAAAGGTTGAAACAAATAACAATCCATCTGCCCTTCCTTGTAAAATACAAGAGGACATTCAGCCACAAGATCAACTTCCACAAAAAATGGAAAGAAATTGTTGCCCAATCCAAAGAAAACATAAAATACCTCCTCCTTTAACTGAAGAGGAAATAGATCAACTTATAAACATGAAGACAACCTCTGAAACTTCATATAACCAAAACTTTTATGATCTTTCTCCTGTTAATCTTGCATATCATAAGTTAAAAAACATATTTGTAAATCAATTTGAAGAAAAGCAATCTGATAGTCCAATATGCATGGCTGGTGACATTACTTATGTTAATGATTCTCCAAGGTTTGATCAATATGTTGATGATTATGATTTCCAAACAGAAGCTAACTTTGCAGAATACTCAGCTTTTGATTTTTGGGAGGAAGCTCAGTTTCATAAACTTGAGAAAAGTCAGCAGCCATTACAGGTCATCTATGACACTTATGAGGAGAGCCTTGAGAGTTTAGAAGTAAGTGAAGAGTCTCAGACTCTTTGCTCTACTTCACTTCAGTCCATCAAAGATAACATTCACATAATTGGAAATCAACAATTTTTCAGCTTTGATGATGAGGTTGAGGAGGATGATGAAATTCTCGAGCATGTTTTCAGTGAGAAGCCCTTTCCTGAAATGGTTGAGGAAATCATTTTGGACATGGAATCTTCCTTAGCTCCAGATTTGCAGCCACCAAGTTCCATTGAGTTACAAATTGCAGATGACGAAATAGAGGTTGATAAAAACATGAGAGTTGTCACATTATCCTTTCAAGATAATTTACTGTCAAAGTGTATCCCTGCTCATCAAACTGATGACCTTCACACCGTTTTCAGTCCACTTAATCAGAACACATCAGCTTGGAAAGAAAACTACACTACAATATATGATGAGTCTGACAGTTCAAGTAATCTTGAGCAAGGGGAAGAGTTGCTTTACCAGGGAAGTCCCAAATATAATTGAGTGGAAGAAAGAGTAGTCCTGAATGAAGCCTATATATCAAATCCTCTAGATCAGGTATTATTCCAAGATCCATTTGTTGTTTTCCTTGAGAAATCTGAAGGAGTAGTGGGTTCTATCATAAACAAGTTGCTACCAAGAATGAGAAAAAACTTAAGCACTACTGTCCGAAAACAACCCAAATGGGAGTGGCCTTTTCATTACTTCAGCATCATGAAAGAACTAAACCAAGATCATTCATGCAATCATCTACTTGACTGGCTATATTGGAAAGAAGAGTTCACCAAATGAATGTATGTTGTGTATAGTTTAGACTAGGATAGATAGATAGCTGTGAAAAATAAGCTAAGCCTTATAAGCATCTTTTCAGTTTTAGGTTTGTTTGAAGAAAATTGAAAAAGAAGAAAATACAAAAATAGTAAAAAGTATAAAAATAGGGCAGTTTATAAAAAACAATGGTACATCCCCATACCCAAAAATAGTTATTCAGAAAGCGCGCAAGTCTAAATGCCGCTACTAGTACTTAAAATTCTTGTTCAGTTATCTAGCCTAATAATAGCTGAGCATGTGTTAAATTTAATTGCTGATAATTTAGTGAGTGGAAAAGATGGTCAAAATTGTGTGAGTTTGACTTATTAAAGAGAGTATATTAGGAAAAGATACTAGTTCCACATGCCTAAAACAGAACCAAAGAGAGAAGCGGGGATGAAAAACAAATTGTACATCTTAGCCCCATTTTTTCTAGATTTCCTTTTTGCAAAATAATATTTGTGTGTAGTTTGTCATTTCATGACACAAGTACATGACAAATCAGACTGTTTAACCCTGATTTGATCGTTTTAAATTTCATGTTTTAGATTAGAGAACAAAATCCTATCAAACAGCTTAGCCTTGACAGTTGATCTAGCATAGGTAGAGTAATGAAGGAGTTCATCAGTTTAATCTGAAATCCGGGCAAATATAAGTGTAGAATTAGATAGGTTCATTTTTCAAAAAGAAAAAATATATATTTTCAAAAGGGTTGCTAGTCCAAATGCACCCAAAGGAAGAAAAAATGTTAGGAAAGATAGTGGGGTAGGTAGAAAGATCGTTGATGCTAATCATGCTGTCATTTTTCAGAAGAAGCATCAAGGAAGAATGAAATTGGCGCCAATGGGTAAGGCACTGGTCTTCATAATCCAAAAATCTGAAATTCTGGACACCTCCTGAAAAGAAGCTACCCTCCCCAAATGGAGCCACTGTTAGTCATCAATATTTTTCACTTGTTGGTGATGACTAGTTGTAACATCCAAGTTTTCTAGCAGCTGATCTAAAAATTGTCAAATTTGCCAGCTGGAAAACACCCATAAAATTTTTTTCCCTCTCACCTTTCAGTCCACCCATGGCGAGATGAAACCTCATTATCAAGTCCTATCTAGCCTCAACCATACTAGTTTTCCCATCAGCTCTAAAGAAATAATCCAAAATCTGTCCAAAGAGTCTCCCCTAAGTTAGGTAGTGGCGCTTTAGGAATTTCTCCCTTGGAAAACCACTCTAAAGCCAAAGAACCTTTACCAGCTATAGACCAGTCATAACAGACCTTCCCATTCTGCAAATAAAGTTGGTTACAGCCCTAGGTCGCGCCACTAATACACCCTCAAGTCTCAGCAATACATGTACCATAAGTAAAACTGATTTTAGGTGTTTTTACAGTGTTTTAATGGATCTTTCAAGGACAGAGGCATACCACCTTCCTAGAAGACAATATTTGGGTCCACATGAGAAGAAATTTTCTTCTCAATGTGATCTTGAGCCTGGGATGCAGCTACAGAGCAGAGAGTTTTTCATTAGGCTCTTGCAATCACAGTCAAAATCCTGAAAGGACAGTGAAAGGAAAAATAACACTGTCAAAGGACTGATGATAAGACATGACTGAAAAACTTCCTTCATCTATAAGCACAGGGTTTGAAGACTGAAAAACCTCCTTCATTTCACAAGCAGAGGGTTAGGAGCGCCTCCTTCATCTATAAGCAGAGGGAAAATGGACAAAGTTTGATTTTAAGAGTTGCATTCACTGTAAGACAAATTTTTTGATAAACAGTGAGACAGTGACTAAGGTTCTCTGCATAAAATGATGATTAAAGACAGAGGCCAAGCCGTGGGTTTTAAAAATTATTTGCATGAGTCCACTATTATTGAGTTACCATGTGAAGCTAATAGGTTCATCATCAGTGAAGAAATATTATTAAACTAATGGTCAAAAGAGTCAAACAGTCCTGGACTCAAAGTGACCCCTGCCATCAAGTATAAAGGAAATCACTGTCAGTATGTTCATCAAACATTCTTCAACTGGTTAAGACAGAGGTTGAAAAGCAATCAAGGCATATGGTAAAGATTCTAAAATGGATGCTCTCAAAAAGGGTGAAATGAATGAAAACTCATGTTTTTGCAGGCCTCCTTCACAGAAAAAAAAAGGGACAAACTTCCCTCGTGCACTTTTCAACTCTAAGTACATCATCCTCTATTTTATTTCCATCCACCGTCAAAAAGGAAGCTCAAACAGCGCCTGCCAGCTAAATCAGTTTCACAATAGGGCATCATTACCTCCAAAGCATCAAGAGCAAACAAGGTCAGTTTGGGTTTTCAAAAGGGTGAAGCTACCTCCTTCAAGGTGTCAAAGAGAACCTCACATAACAGAAGTGACAGCAGATGAGCAAATACAAAGCCAAGAAATGAAAAAGGGATTTTGAAATTGTAGTTAAGTTTTTTTCACTAGTAAAAGGCAGTTGCACTCAAAAGGCACTTTTATAAATCTTTCATATGGCTCAGAGAAGATTTTTCTTCCACAGTGCAGGTTTCAGAACTGGAAAACCAGTTTTCATTCATTAATGAGAAGCAATAGAAGTTTTGATTCCTAAAAAGGTTGTTTTATTTCAAAAAAGGGGTCGGGCTTATAAAACAAATGGTCATTATCACTATGACATTCTTCAAAAAAGGTATCAGGTTGTGGCTTAAAGAAAAAGGATTCAAGTTTTGTTTAAAAAGGGCATTTTCAAAATTTTCTTAAAAAAACCCTCAACAGTCAAGTATGAAAGGGATTTTGATTTATTCGCATTCAAAGGGACAAAGGGACCGTTGCAAGCCTCTTTAAATCTCTCAAAACACAAGACCAACTCCCTTTTGCTGTTCACTGTGTTATCTCTCAGGTTTTCCTAGAAGTTGTGTAAGAGGAAAGTATACCCGAGGTAACCACAAACCAACCTTTTAGATGCAGAATCTAGCCAATCTGCATCCAGAGAGGGCTCTCTCTTTATAATTTATCTTTGTTCTTAGAAGGTTTTAGGCTAGTTATAGATCCAAGAGTTTGTTTTGGAAAATGGTGGAATCCACAAACTAAGGGCAAGGTTGAAGGTTTTCAGTCCATTGGGCTATGGAGTCAAAAGGATGGCTTTACTGGATTTCTATTCTAAACACAAGATGGTATTACAGGGCAAGATAGCTAGACAGAGAACAATACTTAAAATTTAAAGTGGATGGGACGATTTTGAAGGGTTGAAAGGCAACTAAGAATCTTTCACCATGTTCAAAAGAAAGAAATGGGATGACTACAAACAAAGAGCAATGAAGAATTCTTTATTATAGTAATCAACAGTGTTTAAATTAGCAAAGCAAGAGCATTTAATAATTCATGCTTATAACTAATTTAGAAGAAAACATTAAGAATAATAACATTTGAAAACAGAGTACAATTAAGCAAATTCTGTTTCAATCCTTTATGTAAATTATTCAGAAATGGATATGATGGTTTTATAAACTAATATAAAATTTCAAACAAAGGGTAGAAAAACTTATTGAACTGTAGTCCAACACATGAATCCTGCAACAAGTCCAGTGCTTTAAATCGTCATCCAGTAAGCCACGAAAAATTTCTCCAAAATGCTTTTATTCCGAAAATCTCAATGTTACAGCAGAGTAATAGAATCCACCCTCAATACTCTCTTTGAGGGTTTATTTATACACAAAATGGTTTGAAACAATCTTACACTATCCTAGCCCATATTTTGGGTGACTAAGGCATAATTTACAAATAAACAGGAGACAAATGGTCTCGTAGATAGAATAATAAGTAACTGCCGATGTGCTGTTTCCTTTCTTTGTGGATGTGCTGGAGGTAAGTGCTGAAAAAGGGCTCGTTGCTGTCTTTTGGAGTAATTTCTTTGCTTCTTTGATACTCTTTATCTTTTACGGATACTCTTTAACTTGTGTAACTGATACTCTTTCACCTGTACTTGTTTTTTACCTTTTACCTGATAGTAAAGATAAAATTCTTATCCTAAAAATAACTTTTATAGAATTTCCAACATTTCATTCCACCATTGATTATCTGGTATCATAGTCCTTTTGAGCTTTCTCAATGTTTCATCTGCTTCTGTGAGTTTGTAAAAGGTGGGTTCATTAGGAAACAAATACCTTATTTCATGTTCCAGATAAAATAAATTCCTCACTCTATCATAGATGTTTCTCCCTGTTGGTAATGTTGATTGTGGTAAACTAGGAGAACAAGCAGCTGTATTTTTAGCATGAGCATTTATTTTCTTTATATAGGTTTCTAAGTCCATTATTTGATCCTCTGAGAGCATAGGACTTGGTAACCCACTGTCCAACAAAGCTTGAAATTTATCTCTGAAAATATTGATATCAACCAAAATATCTGTGCACTTCCTTTCCAAATTCTGCATGAAAGTTCTCTTGATGAAAACTCTCTTTATTTCCAAAACTGCGCCGGTCTTGTCCTCAATCCCTAACACTGCAAGTTGTTGTTTTGTCCTGGTGTTCAAAAATTGAATGAGCTGATTGGCCTGCTCAGGCCTGCCTCTTAATTCATTTCTGGTTCTGTTTATTTCTTCTTGGGCTATTTTAACCAACTCATTTTGTTCAAAAATAGCTTGAATAGAGGGCCAAATGCCCTTTATTAATTCAATGATGTTACCCCAAAGAATGTCATTTATTTCGTTTAAAGGCTTCTCTAATGAAAGATCTTTTTCCAAAGCCTGAACCAATTTTTCTAACCTTTTTATCTCCCTGGTGTTATCAGCAGCTGTCTTTTTTGATGTATCATATTTTTCCTCCAATTTTACTAATTGCAATTTCGTTTCTTGGAGTTCTGTGACCCTGAGTTGTAGACTTTCCATCTGTTTTATTAATTCATCAGAATTCAAATCAGAAGTGTTCACCTGGGATGGCTGTATCTGCTGCCCTGTTGTTGTAGTACCTATTGTTGATGTCTGCCTGATAGTTTCCTGTTCCTGCAAAGCTCTTTCCAATTCCTTTTCCGTTTCACTTAGTCGCTCAGTCATATTTAAGAGCAACTCCATTATTTCTTCCTGTGAATTCCCTTTTAGAACTTCTTGGGTCTGAGGGTGCCTTGAGGCTGGCAATTTTAGCTGCTTTCTGAGTGCAGCTATGTCATCATCTTTCTTCTTTATTAATGCCTCAATACTTTTAATGTCTTTGGGATTGTGACCCAAACCAATGATTATGTCTTCTAAAGACTTTATTCTATTATCTTTGGCCTGTGAAGAGGCCTTCTCAATTTGCAATTGTGCAGTTGTGTTATTCAAAGAATCCTGCAGCGTTATAGCTGCCATGGCCTTATTGGTAAGAGTGGAATAGACCATTTCCCTAGTTTGTCGGTGTAGCTCTATCTGGTCCAGAGGATGGATATCCTTTGCCAAAACTTCAAAATTTGTTCTGATGTAATCAGCTGCTGAAGTGGGCTTTGGCACCTTTGTCTTGAAGTGGCTCATCAGCATTTTGCCTTGTGAAAGGTCAAACGCTGACATTAGCCTTTCTTGATTATGGGGAGCCATCTTCATATACTGATCATATACCTTCATTTTCAATGGATCATTCTTTGCTTTAATATTAATGAATGTTCTTTTAATGTCCCCTGTGTCTGTCTTTGGTGGTCTGAAAGAGGATACCTCAGTGCTTAATTTCTTTTGTAAAGCTTTCCCTTTCTGGCTGATGTTTGTTTCACTTGCTGTGCCAGTTTGCTGACTATCTTCCCTTCCATCATTAAATACTTCATCTATAATCTCTACATCTGGAGGTGGATTTGGTTTCTTTTTCTTGACCTGATGTACCTGTGAGGTTTCTTTTGGAGGAGTGGTGTCTGAAACCAGCCTTTTCTTTCCTATTTCCACATTTGATGGAGTCTGTAACTCTGGAACCTGTGGATGCTGTACCTGAGTGGGAGAAACCTGTGATTGTTCAAGTGCTTTGGGAGTTTGTGGTTTCTCTGCCATGACCAAAGTTTCAATAACCTGGATTGCAGGTTCTTTTCCTTTGCCCTTTGATTCTGCTGCAACTGATGAACTGCTTTCCTGTAATGCTTGCTGTAGAGTTGCTGAAGAAGTGCCAATGTAGGGTACCTGCATTTGACCACACGTTTCTAGGTCAAAGTTCTTCTCAACATCTTTCATAATTTTATTCATTTTGTCAGCTTCACTTTCTTCCTCAACAAGTGTTCCTTCAATCCATTCATCTTGATTGGCATACTTTTCTAGATCAGGAATCTTGTGGTGTATATAAGGGGATGATTTATTCTTTAATCTCTTTTCACAAATAAAACCAACTAGGTCATAAGGAACCCAACGGAAAGATGTCTGGAATTTTCTCTGTAATATATTTTCTGCCTCTCTCTTAGCCTCCCTAGAGTTGCAGATGAAAGGACCTAATTGACTTTTGATCCTTAATTGAGCTTTCTTCTTTACATTACAAAAATGGATCACATCTGAATTGTTCATTTGCCTGAAGTATTCCAAGGCAAAAATCCTCATGGGCACATATCTGGGTAACCTGAATGGATATAATTCACATCCATAAATTCTGATGACTGTATGGTTTTGATACAAATACCAATCCCCAACTTTATAACTCTTTGACAGTTGCAAGGTCTTTCTAATTTCATTACTGAGTCTTGGGGGAGGAATTCCTGTTAACAAAGTTGTTGCAGGATATACAAACTGGTCAATGAATTCAGTGTAGGAATAGGGAGAATCAGAGGAAAAATGAATTATGGGGGACCAAAATATGACTGACCTGGGGTTTCCCTTGGCATCAAGTTTTTGAACAGGGAAAGGGAACCTTTCTGACTGATAGTAGATAATGAGATGATAGATGACTGAGGAGTACTTAAAAACTTTTTCAGTATCTAACCTTATGAATTGATCATGGATCTTGTTGGCTATGAAGGAAGCAAAGTCATATTTAATCTCAGGAGGTTGCCCAGGAGTAAAAATGGATAGAAAAGCCAAGGTTATCTCATCCACATATTCACTGGTGTTGAATCCCAAGACAAAAGATATTATATTTACAATGAGCCTTCCCAATGTATTGAAATAGTAAAAACCATAGGGAGGAGACCCTTTTGGCTGATGCTCTGGTAACATGAAATTCTGACACATGGATTTTAGCTTTTCTGGGGTTAATTGCCTGGTTTTCTCAATCAATCCTTCCATGGACAATGGTGCTAATTCTTGGTCTGGTTCAAAGTGTAACATGGCATTGATATCCTGGGGAGTGATGGGAAACAAAATACTTTGATCAGGAGCTATTACAGCCCTCCGTGTGGGATCATAGTTTGAATGGCAATAATGGATGATTTCTGGGAAAATAAGGACTGAGGGGATGAGATACCTTGGGAGATTGGATTCCCATAACCCTATAAGATCTTGCCCCTTTGAGTATTCGTCTCTGCAGCGACAATAACTCAATAGGGGACTTTCATCAAAATGCAAGTCTTTCATTTGGAAATCTTCATCTATCAAAGGTAAATAGTCCAATTCACGGTGAGGAGCATTCAGTGGAGTGATATTCAGAGCTGTCGGGGCCTCCATTTTGGTTCTTGTGGATTCAAGATGGAGGTTTTTGGTTTTCCTCACAGGCCGGGCGGGATTTCTAAAATGAAGGAAATTGGCACAATTTGTTGGTTCAGGGAGCAATTACACAGTTTTAAAACCTCTAGGGAAGACTCAGTGATGATTTTTAATCACTATTTCAGCGAAAAACAAAGAGAACTGAGTTTTACTTGCAGTCGGGGCGGAAAAGGATAAATACCTGTTTTTAGAAGGAGGCTGGTTCTTTAACAGGTAACAGGTGATGGCGGGACTGTACTTGAACACGGGCGCAGCGGAATCTTGGAGTGAATCAGTCAATTACAGTGGAAATTCGAAAATCGCAGCAGGTAGCACTGTCGTTTTCAAATAACGAAAATAACAGAAAAACACGGAAAAAAGGCTTTATTTACAAGTTAAAAGGGCTTTTTATTTTTCCGAGGAGTGACGTCATCGTCGTACGGGCTGACGTATGCAAGGTCGGGCGGTAAGCGGTAAGCGGTAAGTCCCCGCACCGCTTTTGGTCGAGGGTGGTATTAGTCGGGAGGGCAGCGATTCCACAAAGTGATCGCCACGTGGAAGGTGAACTGTTCAAATACCACCCGTTTCCCGCTCGTTAAAGTTCTTACAAAGGATGGGTAGCGGGGTTCACGTGGATCGTTGATCTGCGGAGGGTTGATCCGACGGTTGAAGTGATGGGGGAATAAGCGGAGGATTCAGGTGTGGGCCCGTCGGGTTTTAAAACATTTAACGTTTAATCTAATCACCCCGGGAGGAGTCTAATAGGTGGAGGGTAAGGTTATTAGTTAATTCAGATAATTAACTAATCCCGTGTTTATACAGGAAAAAGGGAGTTGTGGCGGGGTTTTGCTGGGCGCGGGTAGTAAAAGGCTGCGTTAGATGCCAGGTGGATGAGCCACGTTGGCACGGGGTTTTCCCAAGTTTTTGTTTAGAAAATAAAACTTCGGGTTTTGTATTTTTGGGTTTAAACATACATATTGTATGTCTAAAGTTTTATTTTTTCATATATGTTTTATTATATGATAAATTAATTAATACAATTAATTTACCATAGGGGCGGGATTATTATATAAAGGTATAGTTTAACCAAAAGGGCTTATATAGTGGGTTTTCTTTTGAATGCACGGGGAAATAATTACTTTGGTTAAACTATATAATAGAGGGGGTTTTTGGGTTATTTATAAAAAGGAAGTTATATACTTAGGATAGGGTATTTTACTAGGGATTTAGTAAAATAAAGTTAAATGTAAATATGGCAAAGGACAAGGAAACTCAAAATATTTTTGCACATCTAAGAAAGTGATAACTTCTGAAGTAAATTGCAATATCTTATCTTCAACACTTAAACTTAGAATAGCAAGTTATCTTGAGGGATTTTTATGGAATTTTGCATGAGTTTCCTAAGCAAAATAGGATTTTACTTAGGACAAGGTTAAAGATGGATGATTATAATGATGAATTATCTCAAGTAATTAGGTCTTTTTTGATCATTAGGCCGAGGGTCCGGTCCCTCCAGAAGTCAAGGAAATGCCTTGAGCCCCTTTGATCTCCAAATACCTTAGTACTTTGGGGGAAATTAGTAACACTTTTGAGGGGAAAGTGATGAGGGAAGTTAATGATTCTGACTTTGTTTGCTGTGATTTTCCAGTGTATTTCCTGCTTTAGTACTTGTGATGAAAGTAAATGATTAAACAACATGTAGCAGCATCATTCATCAGATAACACTTTGCAGCACCATCTACCTACCCTATCTACTTAACACTACCATTTTCTCTTCTTTATTAGGGTGCATTTAGACTTGCAAACCCTTATCAATCTTTTTCTTTTTACAAGGAAAATCTATCTAATTCTACCCTTATTACATCCAAGGGCTCAGATTAAACTGTTGAGCACCTCTTATTAACTCTACCTATCTACTTATCTGCCAAGATTAAACTGTTTGGACAGATATTTATTCTCTAATCTACAACATGAAATTGAAATATGAGTAAGCCAAGTTTAAACAGTTTGACTTATTCATGAATTGTGGCAAAGGTTTGACAAGCTGCACACAATTGCTTATTTACAAAATATGAAATAGTAGTGGCATTTGGATTTGCACACTTTCCTTGGTCTATTTTTGTTTGGGGTTCATTTCTTTCACTTTTTTGACCAATTTATTTTTCTTACCCTTTGATTTTTCTTTTAGGGTATACCCTCTTTACATTTTTTAGATTTTTTGATTTTTTGGTTTTTCAAGAATATGGAACACCTTTGCTCAAGAAAGAAGGTTTGAACATATTCCATAATTCAATTAAGACAATCATGAAAAATGACACCTATTGGTATAGGAGACTAACACTGGCTCCACTTGGGGATGGCTTTTCCTTGTGAAAAGTCAAGAACAGCAGGTCAGATGCCTCAAAATGTCTTCAAACTGAAAGTATGAAATTTTCCTTCTTCTGGTAGCTTTATTTTACATATGATAGTGAAACTTTTGGAATTTAGGGCCTTCACTTCAGGCTTCAATTCCAAGAAGTCACCATCCAATCCAAAACTGCATTAGAAAAAAGGATATATTATGTACAAGTTAGAAAAATCAAAACAATCTAGTAAATGGGATCAAAATAATGCTTGAGCATTCGACCATTGACTGGTCCTTCTTCAACTTCTGAATTGTCCAACTCCTTCAAAAAGTAAGTGTTGTTTCCCTGCACGGCATGAATGATATAAGGCCCTTTCCACAAGAAATCAAACTTTCCATGTTTCCCCTTTTCTTCTCTTCTAGAATCCCATCTAAGGACCTTATCTCCTAATTGAAAATCTTCTGCTTTAGTCCTTTTATCAAACATTTTCTTTAGCTTTTCCTGCAAGACTTGTGATCTTTGGTATACTTCCTCCCTGGTTTGCTGCAGGTAAATTGTTTGATTAATTCTTCTTTGAATGTCATTTGGCTCTACTTGAGCCTCCTGAAGTAATTTCATAACAGGAGTTCCTAAAGATGATGGGAATCTTGCTTCAATGCCATAAACTAACTCATATGGACTAGTCCCAATTGATTTCTTAGTTGTAAGTCTGTCTGCCCACAATGCATTGGTCAGTTTCTTGTGCCAATTCTTTTTGTTTTCTTCCAACAATTTCTTAATGATATTAATCAGGCTTTTATTAGAAGATTCTGCTAGTCCGTTACCCTGGGGGTAATAGGTTGTTGAATGGCCTAAAGTAATATGATATTTACTACAGAAACTAATCATTTTCTTTGACTTAAATGCAGCAGCATTATCTGTTATAATCTTTTCTGGACAGCCAAATCTTGAAAGTATGTTGGTTTCTAAAAACCCTATGATCACAGAATCATTGGCCTGTTTACAAGGGATAGCTTCAATCCACTTAGTGAAATAGTCTGTGGCAGTTAAAATCCATCTATGTTGCCCTGAAGAAGGGGGATGGATTTCTCCAATAAAATCTAACCCCCATTGTTGAAAAGGTCTTTCTGTGGAAATTGGTTTTAAAGGCAAAGGTAACAACTTCCTTTTACCTTCAAATATCTGACATTTATGACAAAATGTTACAAATTTCTTAACATCAGAAAATAATGTTGGCCAGTAAAAACCAGCCCTCAAAATTTTGTCTACAGTTGATTTCCAGTAGAGATGTCCTCCACAATCCCCTGCATGAAATTCATTAAGAACTTTATCAGCTTCATCTTTTAAGAGACAATTCAACAAAATTCCTTCATGATTTTTCCAAAATAGAGTGCTATCTAAAATACAATATTTCAAAGATGTCATTTTTAAAAATCTTCTTTTCGTTCTGGACAACCCTGGAGGAGCTTGCAGGTTTAATAAAACATGAATTATATCAGTATACCAGGGTGAATCTAAGAAAGCTTAACTGATCTGAGGAGTCGCCATCTCCTGCTCGTTATCCAGTTCATTGATGTCTAAGGCTTGGCAATTGGTTTCTGTCATAAGTTGTGCTAAACCTTGGCCTTTTATAAGTTTTGTTGGCTTAATCTCAATATCATATTCTAAAATGGTAGCTATCCACTTACCTCGTTTACCTTCAATGCCATCTTGAGTCAAAATATCTTTAACTACTGCATTAGGCACATATGCTATCACATGAGAATATAATATGTAAACTCTGAAATCTTTGATTGCTTTTACCAATGCAAAAGCCTGTTTTTCCATAACATTGTATTTTAGAGATGCATCCCTCAGTGCTTTACTAAAAAATGCTATTGGCTTTTCACACCCTTGGTCATCTTTTTGAAGTAAAACAGCTGCAACAGTATGTTCAGAAGCAAATGAAAAAATAATAAAGTCTCTATCAAATTTAGGACTGGTCAAATCTGGTGTCCTTGTTAAAGCCATTTTAATTTCCTCGAATGATTGTTTGGCTTCTACAGTCCAGTCAATGCTTGAATATTTCCTCAACATGTTAGTTAGTAATCTAAGTAACTCTGCTAGACTAGAAATAAATCTTCTCAAGAAATTAATTTTTCCTATGAATGCTTGCAACTCTTTTATGTTTCTGGGGTGGGGTATTTGCAAAATTGCTTGAATTCTTTCTGGATCAATTCTAATGCCATCTTTAGAAATAATGTGACCTAAGAGCTTTCCTTCTTCCAAACCAAACAATGACTTTTTGGGGTTTAAAAGAAATCTCATATTTTCTGCACTTTATAAATACTTGCCTTAGATGATCTAAATGTTCTTGATCTGTTTTAGAAAAGACAGTCAAATCATCTAAATAAATAACCAGAAAATCATGTATCTCTTTAGCAAAAGCAATGTCCATTGCTCTTTGAAATGTAGCTCCTGCGTTCTTGAGTCCAAATGGCATTTTGACATATTTAAACGTACCCCATGGTGTTGTGAATGTTGTTTTATCCTGATCATCAGGATGAACCAGAATTTGGTTGTACCCTGAAAATCCATCCAGTAGTGATATTCTCGAAGATCCTACTACCCTTTGCAGAATGTGGTCCATTTTCGGTAGAGGATAGTTGTCCTTTAAAGAAAATTTATTCAAATTTCTTAAGTCGACACAGTCTAATTTCTCCTGTTTTCTTTCTTGTTGGTACCAGGTTAGAAACCCATTCTGAGAATCTGATAGGAGCTATAATCCCTGATTCAAACATTCTTTTGATTTCCTTTTCAATTGATGGTAATAAAACGGGATTTATTCTTCTAAGCTTTTGTTTAAAAGGTTTCTGGTCTGGTTTCAAAGGTATAGTGTGTTGAATGATGGATGTATCATAAGATTTGAGGTCTTCATAACTCCAGGCAAAAACATCCTGGAATTCTTTTAATAGTTCAACATATTTAACCTTTTGATCTTTTGGAAGAGATTTGGACAACTTGCCCATTTTGGGATTTTCTGGGGTTCCTAAGTTGCACTCTTCCATATCAGCCTTCACAGGTTCCATTTTAGGTCTAAATGGAATATCATTTGAGTCAAACAGATCTTCCAAAGGAGTTAATCCTTTGGGCAAATGATTATCCTTTAAATTAATGATTTCTGTCTCATCTTCTATGATCTCATCAAATTCCATGTGTTTCAAATTTTGCATGTCTTTTTCAGTGAATGTGGTCGGGTGTAGCATATGAATTGCATTTTCTCTTGAAATTTCTATTTTTTGTTCTTTTTCTTGATCAAATTCATCAATAGTTATGTTTTCCTCTATATTACAGTTAGAAAACTCATTTTGAAGTGTCAAAAAATTATTGATTTGACTGTTATTGACAAATACTTGCCAATTCAAAAGATTGTCTGGTATTGCAGGCCTGTGCTTAATCTCAGCTGAAAACTGATGATTAGGATCAAAAGGTAACTTACATGTACTAGCAAACATTGCTAAACTGTGAGCATGCAAGTTTTGTTTCCTGGGAATCTTGGCAAGTTGGGCTTGTAAAAATGTGTTGAGAATCTCTACAACTGTCTCTCTGTATTGTTTCAGTCTCAAGTCTTTTGTTGAACATTCTCCTTTAATCTGTTCAATGATTAGTTCGGAGTCTCCTATGATTGATACCCTAATAGCTCCTAACTTCTTGACATGTTTAAGCCCTAATAAAAGAGCTTCATACTCTGCCATGTTGTTAGTGCATTTGAAATTCAACCTATAAGCATGACCTTCTGCATAATTGTTCTCAACATTATGTAACCAAATCCCAGCTCCTGCCCCTAGTTTGTTTACTGAGCCATCAAACTCTAAATGCCATAGAATTTCATGTTCATAATCTTCATCAATTGTTTTAAAATGTTTCTTGACAGGAGCTAGTTGTTTAGTTTCTTCAGGTATTTCTTGATCATCTGGTGTTTCTTTGTTTTCAGAGATTTCTTCAATTTTAACAGTGGTTTTGTTTATGATTTCCAATTCTGGAGCTTCTATTTCAGTAGGGAGATCTAACTCAACATTGTATAAAATAAAAGAATCCATATCAGAATGTACAGAGTAAACAGGGAAGTTTTCAGGTTTCTCATGGCTACTCACTAAGTACTTCATCAAGGTTTCTCTATATAACCTTTTAGGATGACCAAATACTGAAATATTTGCATATGACATGTCTAGTTGAATAGATCCTCCAAGTTTAGCACCCCAAGATCTATACAACAACATACCATATTTAGGTGGAATATCAGCAACTACTATGTCCATTAAAACAGACTTAGCAGGGTATTGTACCAAACTGACACACAGATCTTTAATCAAACCTAGACATCTTACCTGACTGGAATCAAAAGAAAACAAATCTTTGTACGGTCTGGTAATATCTAGATTCAATCTTTCCATTACTGCTTTTGGCATCAAATTGTGAGATGCTCCAGAATCAAGCATTGCATTATGGAGTATCTTGTCATGAACATTCAGGCTTACATAAAATGGAGGAGTTCCTTCACTTTCTGGTTTGCCATTAACCTCAGGGCCAAAAAGAAGTTTGGGTTGATCATCAAGAATGTTTATTGAATCATCCAATCCAGTAATGTTAATGTTTAGGGACTTGGTAATCTGACTTCTATAGACATCATGTTTAGCCAATTCTGATAAAGGAACAGCTATCTTGAGTTTGCCTATTTCAGCCTCTAGATTAAAAGGTTTTTCCGTTTGAGTTTTAGTGTTTTGCACAGTTGGGTTTTCTCTGTTTTTTGGATCTTCAATATTTTTCTCTTTTTCATGAGTGAAGTTTTGTTTTGAAGATGTTTCAGGACTAACTTCTACTGTTTCTTCTACATTTCCTACAGGAGGAGATGTATTAGACTGTTGTTTGCTGTTTGGTTGGTTGTCCGAGATATCTTCAATTATTGGATTTGAAGAACTGGGAGTTATCCTAGACAAAATTTGTACTTGGGGAATGTTTTGTACAGGGGAAATGTTTTGTACAGGGGGAATGTTTTGTTTACCTTTGACATTTTGTCTTGCATTTTGTTGTTTACTATTCTCTGGCACATCAATCCTTCTACTTCTCAAGTTGTACTGTTTATGAACCTCATAAATTGCTGTATCATAGCCTTCCTTAAAATCAAAAGTCTCACCTGAATGAGTTTGGAATGTTTCAAGGATGTGATTCTCTTGATCATCCTGGGATAGGAAGACTTCTGGTTCATTTTTGTCCTCATTTACATTGTTTATTTCTACATCTTCTGTAGGTTCTTCAGAAGTTGAACCTTCAACAAAGTTTTCTTGGAAAGGTGGCCTAATGTTTTGATCAGGAACATTCTTTCCAATATTAAGATTTCTCCTAAAGTTTGGGTTTCTTGCAACATTCTGGTTGTCAGTAGAAGATTTTCTTTCAATGGTTTCCACTCTATCTCCTAATCTTTCCATACCTTTAATGATTGCATCCAGCTTCTTTTCAAAAGCTGAAGGTTCTTCATTCATAGGCATTCTTCTTTCTGCTCTTGCTCTGGCTCGTTTTTCTATCAGATTTGCTTCTACACTTACCACTATGCTTTGCATTTCCTCTAGTGTTTGAGGGGCTCTTTCCCTGAGGGAATAAGCAATGTCAGAATCAAAACCGTCTGGAAATTTAACCAATACAGAGTCAGGTGGGGGTCTAAGGTTATGGGGAACAGCGTTATATGCTTCATTGAACCTAATGATGTAATCTTGTACTGTTTCGTTAGGTCTTCTTCTTAATTTTTCGAATTCTGACAGGATCTGAAGAGGATATTTCTTTTTCTCCCATCTGTTCAAAAATGCCCTATATAAAGCTGGTAAATCAGAAATACTATCAGGAGCAAGGGCCCTAAACCAAGTCCTAACTTCTCCAGTGAGACTCTGAACGAAAATTCTCATTCGGACATTATCAGTGTCAATTTCATAGAACTCAAAGTAATCTGTCATCCTTTTGGTGTGTTGTTGTGCTGTGTAAGTTCCTGATCCATCAAAAGGTGTGATCTTACTCTGGTAATCTTGGGGCAAAGCAGGAGGGTTGGCTGGTAGCTGTAAAGGGGCGTATCTATTGGCCATTGGAAGATATAGTGGGGCAACAGGAGTTGATGGTCTGGCAGGAGGAGATGGAGGAGTAGAAGGGATGACAGGTGTTTGAAAAGTTTGAGAAAAAGTGACTGAACTTGGAGATGCTTCAGTGATCACAGAAATGTTTGAAATTTCTTCAAAGGTTTGCTCAGTCTGAATAGAATTATGTAATTGTCTGTCAAGATGATGTGAAACAAATCTATATTGCAAATCTTCAAAGAACAATGGATCTGGAACTAATCTGGATAATTCGGTCTCAGAGAAATTCACAAATAAAGATGTTTCAAATTGTGCATCAAAAGGGATGTCATCAATATATATGATTTTTACAGGACAGGATGCAGATCTAGAGAGTGGTCTAGAACTTCCTGAACTCTCTTGACTTCCTCTTTCAGAACTTTCTTGACTTCCTTGTCTTCTAAGAATCCTAGGAATCAGATTTGGATTTTCAAATATTGGTGGTGGATTGGGGTCAGGGTTTGACCTAGTATGTCGAATCCTTTCTGAAGCCAGTTTTCTTAGACTATGTGTTTTTTGGATTTTTTGATCTTAATTGAAAGAATAAATACAACTTCTACAAATTATTCAAAAAATAATGATGTATGATTAAAATTTTCTCAAAGATCTGTTAAACTAGAGAAACTGATTGAAAATTTTGAAACTAAAGTTCAGCATTTAAGCTAAATCAGAGATAGACTGAAGCAGCATTTATTTACTTTTGCAATTGTAGAGCAAAAGCAATTTCAAAGGCTACCTGGCTGATCTTCAGACTCTATTTATAGCTTATAAGTGAACAATATTAACAAATAAAATGATTCAGATCCCCAGTATGGTCGCCACTATGTTATCTCTCAGGTTTTCCTAGAAGTTGTGTAAGAGGAAAGTATACCCGAGGTAACCACAAACCAACCTTTTAGATGCAGAATCTAGCCAATCTGCATCCAGAGAGGGCTCTCTCTTTATAATTTATCTTTGTTCTTAGAAGGTTTTAGGCTAGTTATAGATCCAAGAGTTTGTTTTGGAAAATGGTGGAATCCACAAACTAAGGGCAAGGTTGAAGGTTTTCAGTCCATTGGGCTATGGAGTCAAAAGGATGGCTTTACTGGATTTCTATTCTAAACACAAGATGGTATTACAGGGCAAGATAGCTAGACAGAGAACAATGCTTAAAATTTAAAGTGGATGGGACGATTTTGAAGGGATGAAAGGCAACTAAGAATCTTTCACCATGTTCAAAAGAAAGAAATGGGATGACTACAAACAAAGAGCAATGAAGAATTATTTATTATAGTAATCAACAGTGTTTAAATTAGCAAAGCAAGAGCATTTAAGAATTCATGCTTATAACTAATTTAGAAGAAAACATTAAGAATAATAACATTTGAAAACAGAGTACAATTAAGCAAATTCTGTTTCAATCCTTTATGTAAATTATTCAGAAATGGATATGATGGTTTTATAAACTAATATAAAATTTCAAACAAAGGGTAGAAAAACTTATTGAATTGTAGTCCAACACATGAATCCTGCAACAAGTCCAGTGCTTTAAATCGTCATCCAGTAAGCCACGAAAAATTTCTCCAAAATGCTTTTATTCCGAAAATCTCAATGTTACAACAGAGTAATAGAATCCACCCTCAACACTCTCTTTGAGGGTTTATTTATATACTAAATAATTGAAAATATCTCACACTATCCTAGCCCATATTTTGGGGTGACTAAGGATTAATTTACAAGTAAACAGGAGACAAATGGTCTCGTAGATAGAATAATAAGTAACTGCTGATGTGTTGTTTCCTTTCTTTGTGGATGTGCTGGAGGTAAGTGCTAAAAAAGGGCTCGTTGCTGTCTTTTGGAGTAATTTGTTTTGCTTGCTTGATACTCTTTGTCTTTACGGATACTCTTTTAACCTGTGTAACTGATACTCTTTCAACTGTACTCATTTTTATCCTTTACTTGATAGTAAAGATAAAAATTCCTATCCTGAAAATAACTTTTATAGAATTTCCAACATTTCATTCCACCATTGATTATCTGGTATCATGGTCCTCTTGAGCTTTCTCAATGTCTCATCTGCTTCCGTGAGTTTGTAAAAGGTGGGTTCATTAGGAAACAGATACCTTATTTCATGTTCCAGATAAAATAAATTCCTCACTCTATCATAGATGTTTCTCCCTGTTGGTAATGCTGATTGTGGTAAACTAGGAGAACAAGCAGCTGTATTTTGAGCATGAGCATTTATTTTCTTTATATAGGTTTCTAAGTCCATTATTTGATCCTCTGAGAGCATCGGACTTGGTAACCCACTGTCCAACAAAGCTTGGAATTTCTCTCTGAAAATATTGATATCAACCAAAATATCCGTGCACTTCCTTTCTAAATTCTGCATGAAAGTTCTCTTGATGAAAACTCTCTTTATTTCTAAAACTGCGCCGGTCCTGTCCTCAATCCCTAATACTGCAAGCTGTTGTTTTGTCCTGGTGTTCAAAAATTGAATGAGCTGATTGGCCTGCTCAGGCCTGCCTCTTAATTCATTTCTGGTTCTGTTTATTTCTTCTTGGGCTTTTTTAACCAACTCATTTTGTTCAAAAATAGCTTGAATGGAGGGCCAAATGTCCTTTATTAACTCAATGATGTTACCCCAAAGAATGTCATTTATTTCGTTTAAAGGCTTCTCTAATGAAAGATCTTTTTCCAAAGCCTGAACCAATTTTTCTAACCTTTTTATCTCCCTGGTGTTATCAGCAGCTGTCTTTTTTGATGTATCATATTTTTCCTCCAATTTTACTAATTGAAATTTCGTTTCTTGGAGTTCTGTGACCCTGAGTTGTAGACTTTCCATCTATTTTATTAATTCATCAGAATTCAAATCAGAAGTGTTCACCTGGGATGGCTGTATCTGCTGCCCTGTTGTTGTAGTACCTATTATTGATGTCTGCCTGATAGTTTCCTATTCCTGCAAAGCTCTTTCCAATTCCTTTTCCGTTTCACTTAGTCGCTCAGTCATATTTAAGAGCAACTCCATTATTTCTTCCTGTGAATTCCCTTTTAGAACTTCTTGGGTCTGAGGGTGCCTTGAGGCTGGCAATTTTAGCTGCTTTCTGAGTGCAGCTATGTCATCATCTTTCTTCTTTATTAATGCCTCAATACTTTTAATGTCTTTGGGATTGTGACCCAAACCAATGATTATGTCTTCTAAAGACTTTATTCTATTATCTTTAGCCTGTGAAGATGCCTTCTCAATGTGCAATTGTGCAGTTGTGTTATTCAAAGAATCCTGCAGCGTTATAGCTGCCATGGCCTTATTGGTAAGAGTGGAATAGACCATTTCCCCAGTTTGTCTGTGTAGCTCTATCTGATCCAGAGGATGGATATCCTTTTCCAAAACTTCAAAATTTGTCCTGATGTAGTCAGCTGCTGAAGTGGGCTTTGGCACCTTTGTCTTGAAGTGGCTCATCAGCATTTTGCCTTGTGAAAGGTCAAACGCTGACATTAGCCTTTCTTGATTATGGGGAGCCATCTTCATATACTAATCATATACCTTCATTTTCAATGGATCATTCCTTGCTTTAATATTAATGAATGTTCTTTTAATGTCCCCTGTGTCTGTCTTTGGTGGTCTGAAAGAGGATACCTCAGTGCTTAATTGCTTTTGTAAAGCTTTCCCTTTCTGGCTGATGTTTGTTTCACTTGCTGTGCCAGTTTGCTGACTATCTTCCCTTCCATCATTAAATACTTCATCTATAATCTCTACATCTGGAGGTGGATTTGGTTTCTGTTTCTTGACCTGATGTACCTGTGAGGTTTCTTTTGGAGGAGTGGTGTCTGAAACCAGCCTTTTCTTTCCTATTTCCACATTTGATGGAGTCTGTAACTCTGGAATCTGTGGATGCTGTTCCTGAGTGGGAGAAACCTGTGATTGTTCAAGTGCTTTGGAAGTTTGTGGTTTTTCTCCCATGACCAAAGTTTCAATAACCTGGATTACAGGTTCTTTTCCTTTTCCCTTTGACTCTGTTGCAACTGATGAACTGCTATCCTGTAATGCTTGCTGTAGAGTTGCTGCTGAAGAAGTGCCAATGTAGGGTACCTGCACTTGACCATAAGATTCTAGGTCAAAGTTCTTCTCAACATCTTTCATAATTTTATTCATTTTGTCAGCTTCACTTTCTTCCTCAACAAGCATTCCTTCAATCCATTCATCTTGATTGGCATACTGTTCTAGATCAGGAATCTTGTGGTGTATATAAGGGGATGATTTATTCTTTAATCTCTTTTCACAAATAAAACCAACTGGGTCATAAGGAACCCAATGGAAAGATGTTTGGAACTTTCTCTGTAATATATTTTCTGCCTCTCTCTCGGCCTCCCTAGAGTTGCAGATGAAAGGACCTAATTGACTTTTGATCCTTAATTGAGCTTTCTTCTTTACATTACAAAAATGGATCACATCTGAATTGTTCATTTGCCTGAAGTATTCCAAGGCAAAAATCCTCATGGGCACATATCTAGGTAACCTGAATGGATATAATTCACATCCATAAATTCTGATGACTGTATGGTTTTGATACAAATACCAATCCCCAACTTTATAACTCTTTGACAGTTGCAAGGTCTTTCTAATTTCATTACTGAGTCTTGGGGGAGGAATTCCTGTTAACAAAGTTGTTGCAGGATATACAAACTGGTCAATGAATTCAGTGTAGGAATAGGGAGAATCAGAGGAAAAATGAATTATGGGGGACCAAAATATGACTGACCTGGGGTTTCCCTTGGCATCAATTTTTTGAACAGGGAAAGGGAACCTTTCTGACTGATAGTAGATAATGAGATGATAGATGACTGAGGAGTACTTAAAAACTTTTTCAGTATCTAACCTTATGAATTGATCATGGATCTTGTTGGCTATGAAGGAAGCAAAGTCATATTTAATCTCAGGAGGTTGCCCAGGAGTAAAAATGGATAGCAAAGCCAAGGTTATCTCATCCACATACTCACTGGTGTTGAATCCCAAGACAAAAGATATTATATTTACAATGAGCCTTCCCAATGTATTGAAATAGTAAAAACCATAGGGGGGAGACCCTTTTGGCTGATGCTCAGGTAACATGACATGCTGACACATGGATTTTAGCTTTTCTGGGGTTAATTGCCTGGTTTTCTCAATCAATCCTTCCATGGACAATGGTGCTAATTCTTGGTCTGGTTCAAAGTGTAACATGGCATTGATAGCCTGGGGAGTGATGGGAAACATAATACTTTGATCAGGAGCTATTACAGCCCTCCGTGTGGGATCATAGTTTGAATGGAAATAATGGATGATTTCTGGGAAAATAAGGACTGAGGGGATGAGATACCTTGGGAGATTGGATTCCCACAAACCTATAAGATCTTGCCCCTTTGAGTATTCGTCTCTGCAGCGACAATAACTCAATAGGGGACTTTCATCAAAATGCAGGTCTTTAATTTGGAAATCTTCATCTATCAAAGGTAAATATTCCAATTCACGGTGAGGAGCATTCAAAGGAGTGATATTGAGAGCTGCCGGGACCTCCATTTTGGTTCTTGTGGATTCAAAATGGAGGTTTTTGGTTTTCCTCACAGGCCGGGCGGGATTTCTAAAATGAAGGAAATTGGCACAATTTGTTGGTTCAGGGAGCAATTACACAGTTTTGAAACCTCTGGGGAAGACACAGTGATGATTTTTAATCACTATTTCAGCGAAAAACAAAGAGAACTGAGTTTTACTTGCAGTCAGGGCGAAAAAGGATAAATACCTGTTTTTAGAAGGAGGCTGGTTCTTTAACAGGTAACAGGTGATGGCGGGACTGTACTTGAACACGGGCGCAACGGAATCTTGGAGTGAATCAGTCAATTACAGTGGAAATTCGAAAATCGCAGCAGGGAGCACTGTCGTTTTCAAATAACGAAAATAACAGAAAAACACGGAAAAATGGCTTTATTTACAAGTTAAAAGGGTTTTTATTTTTCCGAGGAGTGACGTCATCGACGTACGGGCTGACGTATGCAAGGTCGGGCGGTAAGCGGTAAGCGGTAAGTCCCCGCACCGCTTTTGGTCGAGGGTGGTATTAGTCGGGAGGGCAGCGATTCCACAAAGTGATCGCCACGTGGATGGTGAACTGTTCAAATACCACTCGTTCCCCGGTCGTTAAAGTTCTCACAAAGGATGGGTAGCGGGGTTTACGTGGATCGTTGATCTGCGAAGGGTTGATCCGACGGTAGAAGGGGTGGGGGAATAAGCGGAAGATTCCGGTGTGGGCCCGTCGGGCTTTAAAACAATTTAAAGTTTAATCTAATCACCCCGGGAGGTGTATAATAGGCGGAGAATAAGGTTATTAGTTAGTCCTGATGACTAATTAATCCCGTATGTGTAAAGAAAGGGGTTGCGGCGGGGTTTGGTTAAGTGGAATGCCAGGTGGACAACCACGGTGGCACGAGGCTTTTCCGAAGTTTTATTTGGAATTAAAACTTTAGTTTTATTCATATTTTTGTGTTAAACATACATATCGCATGTTTAAAGTTTTTTATATATATGTTTTATTATATGATAAATCAATTAATACAATTAATTTACCATAGGGGCGGGATTATTATATAAAGGTATAATTTAACCAAAGGGCTTATATAATGGGTTTTCTTTTAAATGCACGGGGAAATAATTACTTTGGTTAAACTATATAATAGAGGGGTTTTTTGGGTTATTTATAAAAAGGGAGTTATATACTTAGGATAGGGTATTTTACTAGGGATTTAGTAAAATAGAGTTAAATGTAAATATGGCAAAGGACAGGGAAACTCAAAACATTTTGCACATCTAAGAAAGTGAAAATTTTTGAAGTAAATTGCAATATCTTATCTTCAACACTTAAACTTAGAACAGCAAGTTATGATGAGGGATTTTTATGGAATTTTGCATGATGTTCCTAAGTAAAATGGGATTTTACTTAGGACAAGGTTAAAGATGGATGATTACAATGAAGGATTGTCTCATGTACTTAGGTGTTTTTGATCATTAGGCCGAGGGTCCGGTCCCTCCAGAAGTCAAGGAAATGCATTGAGCCCCTTTGATCTCCAAATACCTTAGTGCTTTGGGGGAAATTAGTAAAAATTTTGAGGGGAAAGTGATGAGGGAAGTTAATGAGTTTGACTTTGCTTGCTGTGATTTTCCAGTATATTTCTTGCTTTAGTACTTGTGATGAAAGTAAAGGATCAAAAACATTTAGCAGCATCATTCATCAAATAACACTTTGCAGTACCATCTACCTACCCTATCTACTTAACACTACCATTTTCTCTTCTTTATTAGGGTGCATTTAGACTTGCAAACCCTTATCAATCTTTTCTTTTTTACAAGGCAAATCTATCTAATTCTACCCTTATTACATCCAAGGGCTCAGATTAAGCTATTGAGCACCTTTTATTAACTCTTCCTATCTACTTATCTGCCAAGATTAAACTGTTTGGCTAGATATTTATTCTCTAATCTATAACATGAAATTGAAATATGATTAAGCCAATTTTAAACAGTCTGACTTATTCATGAATTGTGGCAAAAGTTGAACAAGCTGCACACAATTGTTTTATTACAAAAATGAAATAGTAGTGGCATTTGGATTTGCACACTTTCCTTGGTCTATTTTTTGCTTGGGGTTCATTTCTTTCACTTTTTTGACCATTTTATTCTTTTTACCCTTTGATCTTTCTTTTAGGGTATACCCTCTTTACATTTTTTTAAATTTTTTGATTTTTTGGTTTTTTTAAGAATATGGAACACCTTTGCTCAAGTAAGAAGGTTTGAACATATTCCATAATTCAATCAAGACAATCATGAAAGATGAAACCTATTGGTATAGGAGGCTAACACTGGCTCCACTTGGGGATGGCTTTTCCTTGTGGAAAGTCAAGAACAGCAGGTCAGATGCCTGAAAATGTCTTCAAACTGAAAGTATGAAATATTCCTTCTTCTGGTAGCTTTATTTTACATATGATAGTGAAACTTTTGGAACTTAGGGCCTTCACTTCGGGCTTCAATTCCAAGAAGTCACCATCCAATCCAAACTGCATTAACAAAAACAAAACAAACAAAAAACAATATATTATGTACAAGTTAGAAACATTAAAACACTCTAGTAAATTGGATCAAAATAATGCTTGAGCATTCGACCATTGACTGGTCCTTCTTCAACTTCTGAATTGTCCAACTCCTTCAAAAAGTAAGTGTTGTTTCCCTGCAAGGCATGAATGATATAAGGCCCTTTCCACAAGAAATCAAACTTTCCATGTTTCCCTTTTTCTTCTCTTCTAGAATCCCATCTTAGGACTTTATCACCTAGTTGAAAATCTTCTGATTTAGTCCTTTTATCAAAAATTTTCTTTAATTTTTCCTGCAAGACTTGTGATCTTTGGTATACCTCTTCCCTGGTTTGCTGCAGGTGGATTGTTTGATTAATTCTTCTTTGAATGTCATTTGGCTCCACTTGAGCCTCTTGAAGTAATTTCATAACAGGAATTCCTAAAGATGATGGGAATCTTGCTTCAATGCCATAAACTAACTCATATGGACTAGTCCCAATAGATTTCTTAGTTGTAAGTCTGTCTGCCCACAATGCATTGGTCAATTTCTTGTGCCAATTCTTTTTGTTTTCTTCCAACAATTTCTTAATGATATTAATCAGGCTTTTATTACAAGATTCTGCTAGTCCATTACCCTGGGGGTAATAGGCTGTTGAATGGCCTAAAGTAATATGATATTTATGGCAGAAACTAATCATTTTATTTGATTTAAATGCAGCAGCATTGTCTGTTATAATCTTTTCTGGACAGCCAAATCTTGAAAGTATGTTGGTTTCTAAAAACCCTATAATCACAGAATCATTGGACTGTCTACATGGGATAGCTTCAATCCATTTAGTGAAGTAGTCTGTGGCAGTTAAAATCCATCTATGTTGCCCTGAAGAAGGGGGATGAATTTCTCCAATAAAATCTAACCCCCATTGTTGAAAAGGTCTTTCTATGGAAATTGGTTTTAAAGGCAGAGGTAACAACTTTCTTTTACCCTCAAATATTTGACATTTATGACAAGTTGTTACAAATTTCTTAACATCAGAGAATAAAGTTGGCCAGTAAAAGCCAGCCCTTAATATCTTGTCTGCAGTAGATTTCCAGTAGAGATGTCCTCCACAATCCCCTGCATGAAATTCATTAAGTACTTTATCAGCTTCATCTTTTAAGAGACAATTCAATAAGATTCCTTCATGATTTTTCCAAAATAAAGTGCTATCTAAAATACAATATTTCAAAGATGTCATTTTTAAAAATCTTTGCTTGGTTCTGGACAACCCTGGAGGAGCCTGCAGGTTTAATAAAACATGAATAATATCAGTGTACCAGGGTGAATCTAAGAAAGCTTGACTGATCTGAGGAGTCGCCATCTCCTGCTCGTTATCCAGTTCATTGATGTCTAAGGCTTGGCAATTAGTTTCTGTCATGAGTTGTGCCAATCCTTGACCTTTTATGAGTTTTGTTGGTTTAATCTCAATATCATATTCTAAAATGGTAGCTATCCACTTACCTCGTTTACCTTCAATGCCATCTTGAGTCAAAATATCTTTAACTACTGCATTAGGTACATAAGCTATCACATGAGAATATAATATGTAAACTCTGAAATCTTTGATTGCTTTTACCAATGCAAAAGCCTGTTTTTCCATAATATTGTATTTTAGAGATGCATCCCTCAGTGCTTTACTAAAAAAATGCTATTGGCTTTTCACACCCTTGGTCATCTTTTTGAAGTAAAATAGCTGCAACAGTATGTTCAGAAGCAAATGAAAAAATAATAAAGTCTCTATCAAATTTAGGACTGGTCAGAACTGGTGTCCTTGTTAAAGCCATTTTAATTTCCTCGAATGATTGTTTGGCTTCTACAGTCTAGTCAATGCTTGAATCTTTTCTCAACATGTTAGTTAGTAATCTAAGTAACTCTGCTAGACTAGAAATAAATCTTCTCAAGAAATTAATTTTTCCTATGAATGCTTGCAACTCTTTTATGTTTCTGGGGTGGGGTATTTGCAAAATTGCTTGAATTATTTCTGGATCAATCCTAATTCCATCTTTAGAAATAATGTGCCCTAAGAGCTTTCCTTCTTCCAAACCAAACAATGACTTCTTAGGGTTCAAAGAAATTCCATATTTTCTGCACTTTATAAACACTTGCCTTAAGTGATCTAAATGCTCTTGATCTGTTTTAGAAAAAACAGTCAAATCATCTAGGTAAATTACCAGAAAATCATGTATCTCTTTAGCAAAAGCAATATCCATTGCTCTTTGAAATGTAGCTCCTGCATTCTTGAGCCCAAATGGCATCTTGACATATTTAAACGTACCCCATGGTGTTGTGAATGCTGTTTTATCCTGATCATCAGGATGAACCAGAATCTGGTTGTACCCTGAAAATCCATCCAGTAGTGATATTCTCGAAGATCCTACCACCCTTTGTAGAATGTGGTCCATTTTCGGCAGAGGATAGTTGTCTTTTAAAGAAACTTTATTCAAATTTCTTAAGTCGACACACAATCTAATTTCTCCTGTCTTTTTTCTTGTTGGCACCAGGTTGGAAACCCATTCTGAGAATCTGATAGGAGCTATAATCCCTGCTTCAAACATCCTTTTGATTTCCTTTTCAATTGAGGGTAATAAAACAGGATTTATTCTTCTAAGATTTTGTTTAAAAGGTTTCTGGTCTGGTTTCAAAGGTATAGTGTGTTGAATGATGGAAGTATCATAAGATTTGAGGTCTTCATAACTCCAGGCAAAAACGTCCTGGAATTCTTTCAATAGTTCAACATACTTGGCCTTTTGATCTTTTGGAAGAGATTTGGACAACTTGACCATTTTGGGATTTTCTGGGGTTCCTAAGTTGCACTCTTCCATATCAGCCTTCACAGGTTCCATCTTAGGTCTAAATGGAATATCATTTGAGTCAAACAGATCTTCCAAAGGAGTTAATCCTTTGGGTAATTGATTATCTTTTAAATTGATGATTTCTGTTTCATCTTCTATGATCTCATCAAATTCCATGTGTTTCAAATTTTGCATATCTTTTTCAGTGAATGTGGTCGGGTGCAGCATATGAATTACATTTTCTTTTGAAATTTCTATTTTTTGTTCTTTTTCTTGATCAAATTCATCAATAGTTATGTCTTCATCTATATTACAGTTAGAAAACTCATTTTGAAGTGTCAAAAAGTTATTGATTTGATTGTTAGTCACAAATACTTGCCAATTCAAAAGATTGTCTGGTATTGCAGGCCTATGTCTGATTTCAGCTGAAAACTGATGATTAGGGTCAAAAGGTAACTTGCATGTACTAGCAAACATGGCGAGGCTGTGAGCATGCAAATTTTGTTTCCTGGGAATCTTGGGAAGTTGAGCTTGTAGAAATGTGTTGAGAATTTCCACAACTGTCTCTCTGTATTGTTTCAGTCTCATGTCTTTTGTTGAACATTCTCCTGTAATCTGTTGAATAATTAGTTCGGAATCTCCTATGATTGATACCCTAATAGCTCCTAACTTCTTGGCATGTTTAAGCCCTAATAAAAGAGCTTCGTACTCTGCCATGTTGTTGGTGCATTTGAAATTCAACCTACCCTCTGCATGATTATTTTCAACATTATGTAACCAAATCCCAGCTCCTGCCCCTAGTTTGTTTACTGAGCCATCAAACTCTAAATGCCATAGAATTTCATGTTCATAATCTTCATCAATTGTTTTAACGTGTTTCTTGACAGGAGCTAGTTGTTTAGTTTCTTCAGGTATTTCTTGATTATCTGGTGTTTCTTTGTTTTCAGAGATTTCTTCAATTTTAACAGTGATTTTGTTTATGGTTTCCAATTCTGGAGCTTCTATTTCAGTAGGGAGATCTACCTCAGCATTGTATAAAATAAAAGAATCCATATCAGAATGTACAGAGTAAACAGGGAAGTTTTCAGGCTTCTCATGGCTACTGACTAAGTACTTCATCAAGGTTTCTCTATATAATCTTTTAGGCTGACCAAATACTGAAATAGTTGCGTATGACATGTCTAGTTGAATAGACCCTCCAAGTTTGGCACCCCAAGATCTAGACAATAACATACCATATTTAGGTGGAATGTCAGCAACTACTATGTCCATTAAAACAGACTTAGCAGGGTATTGTACCAAAGTTACACACAGATCTTTAATCAAACCTAAACATTTTACCTGACTGGAATCAAATGAAAACAAATCTTTGTACGGTCTGGTAATATCTAGATTCAATCTTTCCATTACTGCTTTTGGCATCAAATTGTGAGATGCTCCAGAGTCAAGCATTGCATTATGGAGTATCTTGTCATGAACATTTAAGCTTACATAAAATGGAGGAGTTCCTCCACTTTCTGGTTTGCCATTAACCTCAGGGCCAAAAAGAAGTTTGGGTTGATCATCAAGAATGTTTACTGAATCATCCAATCCAGTAATGTTAATGTTTAGGGACTTGGTTATCTGACTCCTATAGACATCATGTTTAGCCAATTCTGATAAAGGAACAGCTATCTTGAGTTTGCCTATTTCAGCCTCTAGATTGAAAGGTTTTTCTGTTTGAGTTTTAGTGTTTTGCACAGTTGGGTTTTCTCTGTTTTTTGGATCTTCAACGTTTTTCTCTTTTTCATGAATGAAGTTTTGTTTTGAAGAGGTATCTGAACTAACTTCTACTGTCTCTTCTGCATTTTCCACAGGAGGAAATGTAGTAGATTGTTGTTTATTGATTGGTTGGTTGTCAGAGACATCTTCAATTATTGGATTTGAAGAACTGGGAGTTATCTTAGACAAAATTTGTACTTGGGGAATGTTTTGTACAGGGGGAATGTTTTGTTTACCTTTGACATTTTGTCTTGCATTTTTCTATTTACTATTCTCTGGCACATCAATCCGTCTACTTCTCAAGTTGTACTGTTTATGAACCTCATAAATTGCTGTGTCATAGCCTTCTTTAAAATCAAAAGTCTCACCTGAATGAGTTTGGAACGTTTCAAGGATATGATTCTCTTGATCATCCTGGGATAGGAAGACTTCTGGTTCATTTTTTTCATCAGTTACATTGTTTATTTCTACATCTTCTGTAGGTTCTTCAGAAGTTGAACCTTCAACAAAGTTTTCCTGGAAAGGTGGCCTAATGTTTTGATCAGGGACATTCTTTCCAATATTTTGGTTCAGATTTCTTCTAAAGTTTGGGTTTCTTGCAACATTCTGATTATCAGTAGAAGACTTTCTTTCAATGGTTTCCACTCTGTCCCCTAATCTTTCCATACCTTTAATGATTACATCTAGCTTCTTTTCAAAAGCTGAAGGTTCTTCATTCATAGGCATTCTTCTCTCTGCCCTAGCTCTGGCTCGTTTTTCTATCAGATTTGCTTCTACACTTACCACTATGCTTTGCATTTCCTCTAGTGTTTGAGGAGCTCTTTCCCTGAGGGAATAAGCTATATCAGAGTCAAAACCATCTGGAAATTTAACTAACACAGAGTCAGGTGGGGGTCTTAGGTTTTGAGGAACTGCATTATATGATTCATTGAATCTTATGATGTAATCTTGCACGGTTTCGTTAGGTCTTCTTCTTAATTTCTCAAATTCCGATAGGATCTGAAGAGGATCCTTCTTTTTCTCCCATCTGTTCAAAAATGCCCTATACAAAGCTTCTAAATCAGCAATACTGTTCGGGGTAAGAGCCCTAAACCACGTCCTAACTTCTCCAGTGAGACTCTGAACGAAAATTCTCATTCGAACATTATCAGTGTCAATTTCATAGAACTCAAAGTAATCTGTCATCCTTTTGGTGTGTTGTTGGGCTGTGTAAGTACCTGATCCATCAAAAGGTGTGATCTTACTCTGGTAATCTTGGGGCAAAGCAGGAGGGTTGGCTGGTAGCTGTAAAGGGGCGTATCTATTGGCCATTGGAAGATATAGTGGGGCAACAGGAGTTGATGATCTGGCAGGAGAAGATGGAGGAGTATAAGGGATAACAGGTGTTTGAAAAGTTTGAGAAAAAGTGACTGAACTTGGAGATGCTTCAGTAATCACATAAATGTTTGAACTTTCTTCAAAGGTTTGGTCAGACTGAATGGAGTTATGCAATTCTCTGTCAAGATGATGTGAAAAAATATGTATTGCAAATCTTCAAAGAACAATGGATCTGGAACTAATCTAGATAATTCAGTTTCCGAAAAATTCACAAACAAAGATGTTTCAAATCGTGCATCAAAAGGAATGTCATCAATATATATAATTTTCACAGGACAAGATGCAGATCTAGAAAGTGGCCTGGAACTTCCTGTACTCTCCTGACTTCCTCTTTCAGAACTTTCTTGACTTCCTTGTCTTCTAAGAATCCTAGGAATCAGATTTGGATTTTCAAATATTGGTGGTGGATTGGGGTCAGGGTTTGACCTGGTATGTCGAATCCTTTCTGAAGCCAGTTTTCCTAGACTATGTGTTTTTTGGATTTTTGATTTTAATTGAAAGAATAAATACAACTTCTACAAATTCTTTAAGAAATAATGATGTATAATTAAAATTTTCTCAAAGATCTGTTAAACTAGAGAATCTGATTGAAAATTTTGAAAGTAAAGTTCAGTATATAAGCTAAATCAGAGATAGACTGTAGCAGCTTTTATTTACTTTTGCAATTGCAGAGCAAAAGCAATTTCAAAGGCTTCCTGGCTGATCTTCAGACTCTGTCTATAGCTTATAAGTGAACAATATTAACAAATAAAATGATTCAGATCCCCAGTATGGTCGCCACTATGTTATCACTCAGGTTTTCCTAGAAGTTGTGTAAGAGGAAAGTATACCCGAGGTAACCACAAACCAACCTTCAGATGCAGAATCTAGCCAATCTGCATCCAGAGAGGGCTCTCTCTTTATAATTTATCTTTGTTCTCAGAAGGTTTTAGGCTAGTTATAGATCCAAGAGTTTGTTTGAAAAATGGTGGAATCCACAAACTAAGGGCAAGGTTGAAAGTTTTCAGTCCATTGGGCTATGGAGTCAAAGGATGGCTTTACTGGATTTCTATTCTACGCACAAGATGGTTTTACAGGGCAAGGTAGCTAGACAGAGAACAATCCTTAAAATTTAAAGTGGATGGGATGATTTTGAAGGGATGAAAGGCAGCTAAGAATCTTTCACCATGTTCGAAAGAAAGAAATGAGATGACTACAAACAAAGAGCAATGAAGAATTCTTTATTATAGTAATCAACAATGTTTAAATTAGCAAAGCAAGAGCATTTAAGAATTCATGCTTATAACCAATTTAAAGGAAAACATTAAGAACAATCACATCTGAAATCAGAGTACAATTAAGTAAATTCTGATTCAATCCTTTATGTAAATTATTCAGAAATGGACATAATGATATTATAAACAGATATAAAACTTAAAACATAGGATAGAAAAACTTATTGAACTGCAGTCCGACACATGAATCCTACAAAAAGTCCTGAGCTTCAAATTGTCATCCAGTAAGCCACGAATAAATTTCTCCAATACGCTTTTATTCCAAAAACTTCAATGTTACAGCAAAGTAATAGAATCCACCCTTAATACTCTCTTTGAGGGTTTATTTATACACTAAATAATTGAAAATATCTCACACTATCCTAGCCCATATTTTGGGTGACTAAGGATTAATTTACAAGTAAACAGGAGACAAATGGTCTCGTAGATAGCATAATAAGTAACTGCTGATGTGCTGTTTCCTTTCTTTGTGGATGTGCTGGAGGTAAGTGCTGAAAAAGGGCTCGTTGCTGTCTTTTGGAGTAATTTTTTTGCTTCTTTGATACTCTTTGTCTTTTACGGATACTCTTTAACTTGTGTAACTGATACTCTTTCACCTGTACTCGTTTTTACCTTTTACCTGATAGTAAAGATAAAATTCTCATCTTGAAAATGACTTCTATAGAATTTCCAACATTTCATTTCACCATTGATTATCTGGTATCATAGTCCTTTTGAGCTTTCTCAATGTTTCATCTGCTTCTGTGAGTTTGTAAAAGGTGGGCTCATTAGGAAATATATACTTTATTTCATGTTCCAAATGAAATAAATTCCTCACTCTATCATAGATGTTTCTCCCTGTTGGTAATGTTGATTGTGGTAAACTAGGAGAGCAAGCAGCTGTATTTTGAGCATGAGCATTTATTTTCTTTATATAGGTTTCCAAGTCCATTATTTGATCTTCTGAAAGCATGGGACTTGGTAATCCATTGTCCAGCAAAGCTTGAAATTTCTCTCTGAAAATATTGATATCAACCAAAATGTCTGCACACTTCCTTTCTAAATTCTGCATGAAAGTTCTCTTGATGAAAACTCTCTTTATTTCTAAAACTGCGCCGGTTCTGTCCTCAATCCCTAATACTGCAAGCTGTTGTTTTTTCCTGGTGTTCAAAAATTGAATGAGCTGATTGGCCTGCTCAAGCCTGCCTCTTAATTCATTTTTGGTTCTGTTTATTTCTTCTTGGGCTATTTTAACCAACTCATTTTGTTCAAAAATAGCTTGAATAGAAGGCCAAATGTCTTTTATTAACTCAATGATATCACCCCAAAGAATGTCATTAATCTCCTTTAAAGGCTTTTCCAATGAAAGATCTTTCTCCAAAGCCTGAACCAATTTTTCTAATCTTTTTATTTCCCTGGTGTGATCAGCAACTGTCTTCTTAGAGGTATCATATTTCTCCTCCAATTTGGTTAACTGTAATTTGGTAGTTTGAAGTTCTGTGACTTTTAGTTGTAGACTCTCCATTTGTTTTATTAAGTTATCAGAACTCAAACTAGAAGTGTTTACCTGGGATGTTTGTGTTTGCTGACCTGTTGTTGTAGTACCTGTGTTTGATGTCTGCCTGATAGTTTCCTGTTCCTGCAAAGCTCGTTCCAATTCCTTCTCCGTTTCACTTAGTCGCTCAGTCATATTTAGGAGCAACTCCATTATTTCTTCCTGTGAATTCCCTTTTAGAACTTCTTGGGTCTGAGGGTGCCTTGAGGCTGGCAATTTTAGCTGCTTCCTCAGTGCAGCTATATCATCATCTTTCTTCTTTATTAATGCTTCAATACTTTTAATGTCTTTGGGGTTATGACCCAAGCCAATGATTATATATTCTAAAGACTTTATTCTATTATCTTTGGCATGTGAAGAGGCCTTCTCAATTTGTAATTGTGCAGTTGTGTTATTCAAAGAATCCTGCAGCGTTATAGCTGCCATGGCCTTGTTGGTAAGAGTGGAATAGACCATTTCCCCAGTTTGTCTGTGTAGCTCTATTTGGTCTAGAGGATGGATATCCTTTGCCAAAACTTCAAAATTTGCTCTGATGTAATCAGCTGCTGAAGTGGGCTTTGGCACCTTTGCTTTGAAGTGGCTCATCAGCATTTTGCCTTGTGAGAGGTCAAACACCGACATTAGCCTTTCTTGATTATGGGGAGCCATCTTCATATACTGATCATATACCTTCATTTTTAATGGATCATTCTTTGCTTTAATATTAATGAAGGTTCTTTTAATATCCCCTGTGTCTGTCTTTGGTGGTCTGAAAGAGGATACCTTAGTGCTTAGTTGCTTTTGTAAGGCTTTCCCTTTCTGGCTTATGTTTGTTTCACTTGCTGTGCCAGTTTGCTGACTATCTTCCCTGCCATCATCAAATACTTCATCTATAATCTCTACATCTGGAGGTGGATTTGGTTTCTGTTTCTTGACCTGATGTACCTGTGAGGTTTCTTTTGGAGGAGTGGTGTCGGAAACCAGCCTTTTCTTTCCTATTTCCACATTTGATGGAGTCTGTAACTCTGGAATCTGTGGATGCTGTTCCTGAGTGGGAGAAACCTGTGATTGTTCAAGTGCTTTGGAAGTTTGTGGTTTTTCTCCCATGACCAAAGTTTCAATAACCTGGATTACAGGTTCTTTTCCTTTGCCCTTTGATTCTGCTGCAACTGATGGACTGCTTTCCTGTAATGTGTGCTGTAGAGTTGTTGCTGAAGAAGTGCCAATGTAGGGTACCTGCATTTGACCACACGTTTCTAGGTCAAAGTTCTTCTCAACATCTTTCATAATTTTATTCATTTTGTCAGCTTCACTTTCTTCCTCAACAAGTGTTTCCTTCAACCCATTCCTCTTGATTGGCATATTGTTCTAGATCCAAGAATCTTTGTGGTGTATTCACTCAGGGGATGATTTATTCTATATAATCTCTTTTCCACAAAATAAAACCAAATGGGTCATAAGGAACCGTGGAAGAGATGTTTGGAACTTTCCTTGTAATATATTTTATGCCTCTCTCTCGGCCTCCCTAGAGTTGCGAGATGAAAGGATCTAATTGACTTTTGATCCTTAATTGAGCTTTCTTCTTTACACTACAAAAATGGATCACATATCTGAATTGTTCATTTGCATGAAGTATTCCAAGGCAAAAATCCTCATGGGCACATATCTTGGTAACTTTGAATGGATGTAATTCATCCATAAATCCTGATAGCTTTATATGGTTTTTGATACAAATACCAATCCCACAACTATATAAGTCCTTGAAAGTTGCAGAGTCTTTGCATTTTCATTCTCCCAGCCTTGGGGGAGAGATTCTGTTAACAAAGTTGTTGCAGGGATATACAAATGATCGATGAATTCGGTGTAGGAATAGGGGGAATCGAGAGGAAGAATGAATTATGGGAGACCAAAATATGAGTAGACACAGGGTTTCCCACAGCATCAAGTTTTTAGACGGGGAAAGGGAACTTAATCCCAGACATGAGAGTAGATAATGAGATGATAGATGAGCTAGGGAATATTTAAAAACTTTTCATCATCTAACCTCATGAATTGAGTCATGGATCTTGTTGGCTATGAAGGAGGCGAAAGTCATATTTAATCTCGGGAGGTTGCCCGAGTAAAAATGGATAGAAAAACCAAGGTTATCTCATCCACATATTCTTCAGTGTTGAATCCCAAGACAAAAGATATCATTATTTACAATAAGCCTTCCCAATGTATTGAAATAATAAAAACCATAGGGAGGAGACCCTTTTAGGGTGATGCTCGGGCAACATGAAATTAGACACATGGATTTTAGCTTTTACGGGGTTAATTGCTGGTCTTCTCAATCAATTCTTCCATGGACAATGGAAATTGCTAGTTCTTGTGATGCAGTTTCAAAGTGTAACATGGCATTGATAGCACTGGGGAGTAATGGGAAACAAAACACTTTGATCGGGAGCTATTACAGCCCTTTGAGTGGGATCATAGTTCGAATGACAATAATGGATGATTTGCAGGAAATAAATGACTAAAGGGATGAGATACCTTGGGAGATTGGATTCCCACAACCCTATAAGATCTTGCCCCTGAGTATTCGTCTCTGCAGCGACAATAACTCAATAGGGGACTTTCATCAAAATGCGGGTCTTTAATTTGGAAATATTTATCTGCAAAGGTAAATATTCCAATTCAGTGATGAGGCATTCGGTGGAGTGATATTCAAAAGCTGCAGGGGCCTCCATTTTGGTTCTTGTGGATTCAAAACGGAGGTTTCTGGTTTTCTTCACGGAGCCGGGTGCGATTTCTAAAATGAAAGGAATTGACCCAAATGCGATTTGAGGGGAGCAATTGTATAGCTTTTTAAAACCTGCGAGGGGAGATTTGACGTGATGAGTTTTAATTACCAATTCGGTAGAAAAGCAGAGGAAAACGAGATTTTATCACCGAAGTTCGAGGCTGTGAGATAAATACTGTGCGGAGCGAAAATTGGCTTTTAAGCAGGGTATTAGGCGATGCGGCGGGAGTGTACTTTCGAACACAGGTCACGGTGGAATCTTGGGCGAAATCAGAGTACTTATGATCAATTTCGATGGAAATTCACACGTGTAAAGAGTGTTAGTCGTTTTCAATAACGAAAATAGTAAAACCGCAGAAGAAATGGCTTTATTTACAAGTTAAAAAAATGGTTTTTTAGTTTTCGAGGGTGTGGCGTCATGGTAATACGGGATAGCGTGTGCAGGGGTAGGCGGTGAAGTGATAAGCGTTAGCGGTGATCCCTGCTTACGCTTATGAGCAAAAGGCTGTTTTTAGTCGAGCAGGGCGGCGATTCCACAAAGCTATTGACGCAGTGGGACCAGGTGACTAGTCAAATACACGCGTCGCTCGATTAAAATCTTGACAAAGAAAGGGATGGGTAGCGGGATGAACGTGGAGCGTCGATGCAGCCCAGTAAAGGCGATCGGACGGTGGAGTATCTGAGGAGCTAGCGGGAGTATTATTATGCGGGCCCGGCGAGGGAGTTTTAAACGCGTTTTAACGTTATTTAATCATTCCGGGGGTATATAATCGGCGGAAAAGTATGATTATTAGTTAATTCAGGATAATTAACTAATTTCATGAGTTATGAAGGAAAGGAGTCTGCGATGGGTTTAAAAGAGTTGGAGGTGAAAAGCAAGGTGGATGAGACCACGTTGGCGCGGGTTTTTCCAAAGTTTGGTTTTGGATAACCCGGGTTTTATTTATATTTTTGATTTAAACACATATATCATATGTTTAGCGTTTTATTTGTTTCATATACATGTTTTTATTTTATTATATGGTAAGAATTAACAAATGCTTTAACTTACCATAGCGCGAGCTTACACGGTATAATGATAATTTAACCAAAGGCGTATAGTGGGTTTTTATTTAAATGTGCGTGAGGGATATAATACTTTGGATTAAACTTTATAATAGGGAGTTTTTTTGGGTTATTTATAAAAAAGGGAGTTATATACTTAGGATAGGGTATTTTACTAGGGATTTAGTAAAAATAGAGTGAAATGTAAATATGTGCAAAGGACAAGCTGAAACTCAAAATATTTTGTGCATCTAAGAAAGTGAAAACTTTTGAATTAAATTGCAATATCTTATCTTCAACACTTAAACTTAGAATAGCGAAGTTATGATGAGAGGATTTTTATGGAATTTTGCATGATTTTCCTAAGTAAAATGGGATTTTACTTAGGACAAAGGTTAAATATGGATGATTATAATGATGAATTATCTCAAATACTTAGGGTCTTTTTGAGTCATTAGGGTGAGGGAGTCAGGTCCCTCCAGAAGTCAGAAATGCCTTGAGCCCCTTTGATCTCCAAATACCTTAGTATTTTAGAGAGAAATTAGTAAAAAGCGTTTGAGGGGAAGTGATGAGGGAAGTTAATGAGTTTGACATACGTGCTTCTTGCCAGATTTTCGATTATATTTCTGCTTTAGTACTTGTGATGAAAGTAAATGATCAAAAACATGTAAAGCGACATCATTCATCGAGATAACACTTTGCAGCACCATCTACCTACCCTATCTACTTAACACTACCATTTTCTCTTCTTTATTAGGAGTGCATTTAGACTTTGCAAACCCCTTTTCAACGCCTTTTTCTTTTTACATGCATCAAATCTATCTGAATTCTACCCTTATTACATCCAAGAAGCTCGATTAAAGCTGTTGAGCACCTTTGTATTCCTCTACCTATCTACTCACTATCGCTAAGATTAAACTGATTAGTCGAGATATTTATTCTCTAATCTATAACATGAAATTGAAATATGAGTAAGTCAAGTTTAAACAGAATTGACTTATTCATGAATTATGTGAAAGGATTTGACAAGTCGCACCCCAATTGCTGTATGTACAAAATGAAAATAGTAGTGGCATTTGGATTTACACTTTCCTTTGGTCTATTTTTTGTTTGGGGTTCATTTCTTTCACTTTTTTGACCATTTTATTTTTCTTACCCTTTGATTTTTCTTTTAGGGTATACCCTCTTTACATTTTTTTTTAAATTTTTTGATTTTTAGGTTTTTCAAGAATATGGAACACCTTTGCTCAAGAGAGAAGGTTTGAACATATTCCATGGTTCAATCAAGACAATCATGAAAGATGAAACCTATTGGTATAGGAGACTAACAGACCAAAATAAAGATTTGTCTATTGGCTTATCTACAATTACATCAGAAATATTTACAATTCTGGAAGAATCAGATTGTGAAAAATTTTCTATCTGAGAAACAAAAGTATTTACAGAAAAAGGTGATTGAGGAGCTTTGAAATTTCCAAGGAATGATTCAGCAGAATAGCCTCCAAGAATATTGTTGTTGAATGCTACAGGTTCATTAGGTTGTTCAAATTTAGTGACAGTGTGCATCATATGTTTTTCTCGTTCAATTTTGATTTGATTTGGTTTCCCTTTGTAGGGAAGCCACATATGTGAATAATCAGTTGAGATATAACCGTTAAGTTTCGCAGACCAGTCCCTGCTCAAGATTAATCCATAGAATTCAGGAATATCAGCAATCAGAATATCAATTCTTTGGACAATCCTAGGATCTAAGGCTAATCTGATAGTAACTGAATTGATTTCTCCCACCACTTGGACTTTAGAGCGATCCAAATGAACGATATGAACTGCTGATTTCTGTGGTTCGATATTCAATTTAGCACAGACAGAAGTAGGCATTATATTGGAGGAAGCTCCAGAATCAATCAAACAATTATGCAGATTTTTATTATACATCTCATAAGTCAAAAGAAAAGGAGGAGTTTGAGAATTTGACTTTTCCCCAATGAGCACAGTATCAGTAGCATCTACCTTATCTGATGGCTTACCAGTTCCTCTTGCTGCTTTTGCAACTACACCGCTTGGTAAGGGAGCAATTGGTGTAGCATTTAATTCTTTCAATAGCAACTTTTGCTGGTGTTTTAGTTTGCTGAGTTCATGTAAGGAAATGTTGGCTTTGATATTTTTCATGTCTTCGACAATGTTGTATTCCATGGGATCTGACACTACTAAAGTTTTTGCTGTTGATGTGAGAGGATTAGAAGAGGATGGCTGATTTTGAGTAGGTGATGGAGAAGTTTTCTTCACAGTGGGTTTGTCTTTGGTACTTGGAGTTGTAATTTTCTTTTTAGGAACTGTTTGCACTGGTTCCGCTGTGGATTTACTCCTAGTACTTACAGGCATAACTTCTTCACTATCAGAATTAGGGAGAATAAAATCCCATATTCCATTCAATTCAGCTATTTCTTCATTTTCGTCTTCTTGATCTGATACTATAGATGTATCTTCTTCTTCTTCCTCTTCTTCTGATTCTGCATTAGAGATTGCATTAGGAGGTTTAGATTCAACTTGGTTTCTTTTGAAATTTCGGAATGGTTTCTTGGTAGAGGTTTCAGCCACTTGTTTTTTAATTTCAACCATTTCATTTGACATGGTTTTAAGAACTTTCTGTAAACCTTCCATGTCATATGGATCTTTGGCCTTTTTCTTTGAATCATATCTGAAGCTGACCTTCTTTAATTTCCTTTCTTCAATAGCATTTTTCTTTTCCAGAGAAGTGATACGTTTTTCTACTGCAATAGCTTCTTTCATATTCTCAGCTAATGTAGGCTTTGTAGCTCTGTCCACGAAAATTTCTATGTTTGAGGGTAAGGCAGTTATATACCATTCAATTCTGACTTGTTCACTGGGTTGTGAATCTGTATGAATTTTGTTCAAGAGTTTGTTGAATCTGGCATTGAATTCTTTTATAGGTTCCTTGGGTTCTATCTTCAAATTTGAAAGATCATTGAGTAAAGTTGCAATTGATCGGTCATCTCCAAATTTGGTCAGAAAATGATCTGCAAAAATGTCCCAACTCGTTATGGATCCTGATGGTAATGAAAAGTACCATGATCCTGCTACTCCCTAAAGAGTATATGGGAATAATCTAACTACAACATCTTCGTGTATGACTCCATTCAAATTAATAGCCAACATAAAGTTATTGATATGTTCTTCAGCTTGAATGTTGAGATCTGGGCTAAACTTTGTAAGCCATTTTCCAGGATTGTCTGGTAAATCATGTAAAGGTGCAGCCATGTTGACTGCTCCTGGAGTAGACCATGGTCTCTGTGCCATTATTGGGATGACTATTGGAGGAATAGTAGAAACTGGTGGTATTTGAATAGAAGTGGTTGGAATAGATGATGTTGAGATTGATGAGGATTGAGGAGAAGATGTTTGTGGTGATGATATGGAAACAACTGTACTTTGTTGAGTTGAGATTTCGGAAACAGATATTTGAATATTAGAGGTTGAACTTACTGATTCCGATTGAGTTTTTCTTGTCTTGACTCTACTAGGTAAAGGGAATTCTTTCGGAGAAACACCAAGTTTTTCACTTTGAAGCCTAGTAAGAGGTTTGGAAGAAACAAATTTTGAAGTTACACTACCTTCAGATATTTCAGACTCTTCAAGAGATAATGAGAATCCTTTCAATTTATGAATTAGATCTTGAACTTCAGGAGACTCAGGATGTTGATTGTCTGAATTTTTTGAGATTTTGGTAGTGGGTGTCTGAATATTTTCTGCAATTTCTTCTCTAGGATTTTGAATTTCAGAAGAAATTGAAGAAGTTAATGAGGGTGTTCTGCTCTCAGAATGGCTTGTGGATAAAGATTTACTTGCCATTCATAGCTCATGCCCTCCTTCTAGCGCCAAAAATGTTGAAGCCTAGAAAATCTCTGCTTCAAACATCGGGGAAAACCACCCGGTCGAGACCTTAAGACAGCTCCTTTTCCGTTTGGTATGGTGGCTCCGACTGGATTTAAAGGACCAGTTTCCTTGTAACTAAATGGATTGGATTGGATGGGTGGAAATGGGACTAAATTAACCGAAGTAAAACTATCTAATTTAAGCTAAATACTGATAAAGAAATTCTAACACTAACCCGGGTAATTATATGTGAATACAACTTAAGATTGTTCCAATTCAACAATAACCATGAAAATGTATTATTAATTAAATTGAAATGTGCAGAAACAAATAAAGATAACTCTGTTTAAGAAATTAAACAGAGTTGTATTAGCATATTGCATTCATCATTGTATACCATCTACATGTAATTATGAAAAATAACGTTTCAATTATACTCAGAAATGATATATAAAAGGAAGTGTTGTGAAAAAAAATATACATATAAATGATAGCAATTTTAAAAAGAATATCATAAGACAAAAGAAATCAACAGTAAACAGATAGAAATACCTTGTTCATCTTGATGACTTTCAGATGCAATCTGATACTCTATCCAGTAACTATGATGCAAAATCAAATTCCAAAGGTACAGAAATGCAACACTTCAAAGATAATTTCGCATGAAAATCACCAGATGTGATCCTTTTTAAAAAATATATAAGACAATGGAGTACAGAAATGCAATCTCCAAGTCCAAAAATATTAATATCTAGGACCCCTCTCTAAATGCATGAGAGGGGCTTAAATACTACTTAGCTAAATCTAAAAATAGTTTATTACAAAAATTAAGGATTCGGTTCAATGACCGTCCTTTTCCTAGGCTAAAATACAGTGAAATTAAAACTAAATCTATCTATCTATGAATGAATTCGATCTTTAATCTTGCAGGCATCTAGCATAGTTTTGAGAAGATGCGGTTGACCGACTTCAGAATTCAACTGTCCTGAGAAGACAGAGTCGGCAAGCGTAGGAGCAATCTTCTTTGTAGCATTGATGATACAATTGAGTGCACTGTGCTGACTATGTGGCTTCACCAAGTACATCCAGTATGAGTCCCAATTCAATCTTGTCAGCCCTTGGATGGATTTTTCTCTTTCTTCTGCCTTTTGCCTCCATTCTGTTTGCAGTTGATTTGCCTGTGGGAGATATCCTGGAACAGTTTCTGGGATCAAATTAGCTTTGTGTAAATTGTCATTTATACAATCAGTGAGAGTGTTTTCCGCTGTAGCCGCCTCCTCCGCTGCCTTTTCTTCCCTTCTGATCTATGCATCCCAGTTATTGAACAATATTTCTTTATGGTTTTCATTAACGATGGGTGCACCAGCTTTTCTGCCTTCTTCTGTCTTTTGCCATGCCAGATAATCATTGATCTTTTCATTAATCAAATCATAATCATTTCGTAAATCTACGACATGATTTGTGATTTTATCGCTTTCTTGGCACAAAGAATTCCATTGCAATATTTTTTGGCAGAAAACTTCCTCTTGTTGCAGTAGTTGATTGTTCAAAGAGATGGTTTCTGAAATGAATTCTAGAAGCTTAGGATCATCTTTATGCTGATCTTGGATAATCTGTATTTTCTTGTCTTTATCAGCCAGGATTTTTTGATGTCCTATTTTCATTTCTTGAAGTTGTTGTTGTAACTCTTCAAGTTTCAATTGTGCTTCCTTATTGGCCTGTACCTGTTGCAATTGCTGTTGCAGAGCTTTTACCGGTTCTTCTTTTTCATTCAACAAAAGTTGTATCTAAACTGCTTTATCAATTGTTGCAGAAGCATAAGCTCCTGTTATTTGAGATAACTTAGTGAGATTATGAGTAGGCTCTGTGGCAGGATCTTTCCACAAAACATCTACTTGTTCTGCCTCAGTAGCAATTGCACTTTCTATTTTTCTCTTTTTCCTCTGTCTCTTCACTACTGCTTTGTATTTTGGGCTGTAGAATACATCCAGAGGAGGAATGTCCTCTACATTAAGTACAACTTCAGAGGAGGGTGTGATTGGTATGTGCTCTATCACTGTAGCTGTGCTACTTGTTCCTGTGTTCAAAACTTTGGCTGTTTGGATAGGGGTCTGTACATTCTGTCCTTCTACATTAATCAATTGATTAAAGGTTTCCCATTCTTTGTCTAACTCAATGGTGACTGGATGTTGCTGTACATTGGTTGGAGGAGGATTCATCTGTTGAGAAGTCAAAATTTGCTGTTGAGTAAGTTCTTTAGATTGTGCAGAATCTTTAATGGATTCTTCCATTTTATCTTCCTTTTCTTTAGACTTGTTGGATTTTTCAGAATCTCTGTCAGATTTTGATTTAGATTTACCTGTACTTGAACTGTCGTTAAGACTAACACTAGGAGTTTGCTCCCTTGCGGGCTCTAAGCGTAGATTATCCAAAGGAATAGGAATTAGTCTTCTTTCTCTATAAAGCTTGAATTCCTGAAATTCTTCTGGAGATAACTGTGCTTGAGCTGAACTCAAAACTTCTTTGAATGAATTTCTTGTTTGGAACATATCATCAAAAAGATCCTGTTCCCCGGAAAATTCCCTTACTTTGATTTCATTGGTAAAATTCTTAACAATATCATTTGGGTCGAATAACCTTCTCGAAAATTTGAACAGCTGTAGGTATGTAATGTTGCCTATCTCTTGAAATGCATGACCAATATCAAACAGTGAAAATGTTCCACATTTTACGGGAAATTGTGGCCAAATGCCCTTTTTCTTCTCTTTTAAATCTTTTGTCATAGCTCCTTGGCCACAGGTCTAATAAGCAATTTCTCGAGCTACAAGTCTATCTGGAACATATAGGGGTAACACATGGGGAGAAGCATAACTTCCAAAAACCCTAATATAAGTGAACAATTCTTCTCCAAACCATCTCGCGATGGGGAGAATATCAACCTCTGTTTATGAGGATAACCTTGGGGCATCCTTATTATACAATGTTCTGTACAATGGCAGCATTATTCCATGACAAATTTGGTAAAAATGGGGAACAAACTTAGACTCCCACAGTTCTTTATGGTACACATGAATGGGCAAAGGATCATGGATAGTCCATTTCCAGCCCATCACAGGGAATTTAGAGACATAGCAGATGGCGTCCATGACATAAGCAGATAAATAAAAAGGCGGATAAACCCGTTGAGAAACATTTCGTTTAGACCGGTAGTGAAAAATAGCAGTGGTGAGATTATCAGATAGGATTTTGGCCCAGTCTACAATTGTAGAATTAACAGCCGCATTCAACAAAGGAAGCCATTCGGGTAAGATCATATTTATGTCAGGCTTTCCAAAAAGCCTGCATAACATGGCAGCAGTAAAACAATAAGGAGAGGTAAGTGAACCTGTGTTGTACATACCTTGTTTGTTTTTCTTCAATGGTTCACTTCTTTTGGTCCACTCCTTTGTGCATTCTGCCAAATTCGCATGTTCTTTGGCAAAATCTTCCATGAATTGTTTGTTATAAGTCGCCTGAGGTGCTGGCAACTTATACATTAATCTCAGATCTTCTATGGTGAATGACCCGATTAGCTCTTCAGATGGAGTTTTGAATTGCCTGTCTGAAATATCAGTGCTATCCAGCACCCATCTCACCATGTCTGTATATGGGAGAATCCTTGGCCTCGCTACTATTCTATGCAGAAATGAGCAAGCCAAGTCTCTAAGGGTTGCTTCAGACGTATCCTTGGAACCTGCTGTAGCTACAACTTTTATCACCACAGGGTTTTCATCTTCTAATAGATTATACATTCCTTCCCAAGTGGATATACCGGCATCCTTATTACAGGCGGTGTCTGCATACAACGAAGCCATTTCTTTGTTTTCAGAACTCGATCTTTTCTCCTTTTTACCCATAGTGTTTAGCGAAAGCTTTATATAGACGTTTTCTCCTTCGTGCCTGCGTTTTACGAATAAATGAGAGTAATGATATAAGAAAGGTGATGAGACTATTTTGAATGTGAAAGCGGATGAAATATAATATTTTAATTGTGAAACGACTTTCAATCTAAACACAATCTCATTTACCATTAATAATCAATCCAATCATTTAATATAATCATTAAAGCGCATAACGGATTTGAAATATGGGAAGATTGCCTTGGGATAGCGCGCTTATATGAATCTGCGACATTGTGATCTGCGATTTGCTGCGCAATATCGCAATATCGCAATGTCGCAATATCACAAAATGAAGTCATCGCAGTCATGAAAATAGCGCAAAAGCGGAAATTGCGCAATAGCGCAAAGGCGCATATTGCAAGATCGTACATCGCAAAATCGCAAAATCTCATTATCGCAAAAGCGCAAAAGCGCACAATTGAAAAGAGCGCAAAAGATATTCATTAATCATTTCTGTTTTCTGCGCTATGCGATCTGCGACCAATGCGTTTTATAAAAGATATATACCATTTGGTTATGGATGCGCTATCTTGTTTAAAGAGCAATTTTATTATGATCTATCATAAACTTAAGTGTTTTTAAATATTTTTTCAAAGGGATTTCTATAGGTTTATGATAGAAAGTTTTATTTTAAAAGGCAAACAAATCCTAATTGATTTTTTGGATTTTTAACTAAGGGTCCTCATTTATTTAGTATTATTACTAATATTAAATTAAAAAGGGGGGTTATGCTAGTCATATGGGATGCAAAGCCAATACACAGCTCTATTTGCAATGAAATTTTCTGAAAAGGCACATCCATTCAAGATTCCTTCACCTTTTTCCTTCAAAAGCTACGTAATTCAAAGCCCACATCACATAAAGCTACAACCTATAGCTAATCATACTTGTTTACATCTTTTGAAACACTTGCCAAGGGTTCATTGGCCAAGTTTACATGCCAAAATGGCTTAGGAAAATCGCCTCATTCATCTTGATTACAAAGAAGTCAACAAAGCCTAATGCGCAAAAAATTCTCCTCTCACTACTGCCTCACATAAGAGTGGCTAAAATAAGCATTTTACAATGCTTCATAATCATCTTTTACATCATGACTTCATGGTGGAAACTGTAGCCTTTTACATGGCATTCAACAATTTACATGCCAAATTTTCAATAACAAAATATGGTGGAAACTATGGCCCTTTTGCATGGCAATTACAAACAATTTAATGTGCCAAACATGTGCACAAAGGAGAAATACAAAGTTTTCACCCCATGAAATTTCCTCTATCGAAACTCTTTTTCTAGCTAAGCACGAGTGGATTTTAAAACAACATTGAAGTCCATATAAGAAGCATGCATTGCAAGCCATTGTGCACATGTGCTTCAAATGCAATACATTAAAATAAAATAAATTTCCACTCATCTCCGGCTAGCATCTTCAAGAATACAACTCACCGCCAAATAGTGCTTGCCTTTATCGATCGAATATCACGAGTTTGAATAAGCATGAATGTTATGGTTACATTAGCTATGGAAAAAGTGGGTATTCCCACATAGATCTATCGCCCTTTTTTTCTAGAAGTAACCGGCGAAATAGTTTTGGATATGTCTTGGCAAAGAAAAGAAAGTTCTCCAAGGATATAAGGCCACCTCCTTTGAAATCGGTAGAAGGGTCTCTTCCTTGCCATCCCATTTCCTTCCATTGCTTAGAAATCAAATTATGAAGTTCCCTTCTAGGGAAAGCAACATGTCACGGATCCTTGGGATCTCTCCTCATGATCTGGTCTCTTTCGTCATCAAAAGAAGCTTCTATGCGACATTGTAGTCTTTGCGAGTATTCTTTCCTCAAATGGGGTCACAGGTGATAGAAAGCTCTATCATTGGTGCTTGTCAGATTGCACACAAACACAAGAAATTCCCCTCCCAATCCATGTTGCTAATCCAACAACCAAAAACTTATAATGTTTTGTGTTTGTATTTTCCGAATCTTTGGTGCCAATTCCTTGAAGTGAGCAATCGTCTCATAGAATGGATTGGTTTTGTGGGAAACATAAAGAGACCTTACACACTCATAGCCCAAATGCATTGCTTTGTGTAGTTATAGGCTTGTAGAATATGAGTCCTCTATTACTGCTTCTAGAAATGGGCTCAATGATTTCATCATAGCAACCCCTGTAGGGTTGTAGGGATTTGTTATCATCCATAACCTTTTATTTTTGTTATGCATGTCAAGTTTGTAAGTAGATTGTTTAGAGGGTCAAATAAAAATCATGAAATGAAATTTTTTTATGATATGGGTGTAAGTTTTTAGGTTACCTTAAGTTTTTAGGGGTGTATTTAAGTCATGTCAAGAGGAAAAATTTGGATTTTATACTCAAATTAATCAAAACATGTCAAATACTATTTTTATTTTGTTGAAGTTTCCACTGAGTTCGTAGCATATTTAGTGCAAATTTAACTTGATTTAGCTACGAACTCACCTAATAAATCATGATGAATCGACACTGTCAAACTCAACTCGATAAATATTTTTGTTTTTACTTGCAATGATCTCTGTAAATTGATGAGTTTTCAAATTATGAGTGATTGGAGGTCATGCTAGTCCGGTTAGGGTCATCATTAAAATATTTGAGCACGTTTGTTCATTAATTACCATCCTTTCATGAATTTCATCTCCTTTTCTTTCCTTATTTAGCTTTCATTCTCTACGCTTTATTCTTCCATCCTTGTAAGATTCATTTCAAACAAATCGTTGTCTCTATTCCCCATTTGAGAGTCTAAGTGTTATCATACTAGCCTTGTAATCTCCAAGCATCTTGTTGTCATCAAGATTTGGTAGTGCGAGTGTGCTTTTCTAAAAGATACGAGTGTTGCAAACAAGGAAGATGGCTACATAGAGGAAGACAAATAAAAGGAGGCTTACCATTGAGATATGAGCCTATGAATATAAAATTAATCATGGAAGATCCTAGTTTCATGGAGTTTTTCACAAAAGCATGGGGCATGCGGTTTTTTCCAAAGACTATAGGGTCATCATACACATGTTTTTCACTAAATTTCAAGGGAACTTCTACAAAGGTGGACATCCTCCATTTTTCCAGTTTCACTTGATAGCATTTCCCAAGAAACATGAATTCCCAAGACGGGGAGAAGAGTGGTTTAAATCCACTAAGTTCAATTTAGAAATTTGTGATGATTTTTACGAAACTGAGAGCATGTAGGGATAAACATGACTATATGGATTCGTAGAAGTTGTCTCAAAGACAATTATTCTAAACTATTGATGGTGATATCTTGAAGTATTTTTCTACGAGGGGTAGATTTCATATGATCTACCTATATCACTTCAAGTTCTTTCTTCATTTCACGGAGTAAAAAACTAATGGATATACCTTTCTATCTTTTTATAAGTCTTGGAAAAAATGTCGATAAAGTGTAGGGTGGGCACGAGAGGAAGTGAAACTTCTATTTTCCACCACATACTAATCAAATTTCTAGTGTTGGAAGAGCTTAACAAATTTGAATAGAGATTGGAAAAACCTTTTTGTTTATGAATGGCTATGAAGTAGATGCTCACAACTCCAAAGAAAAGCTCTAAGTCCAGATCATACTCGTAGAAAAAATATGGATACCATTACGAGAGACAAAAGGTGATCATCAAGAAGATTTGTTTGCCTTCGGCTAAACCCATGGACATAGAGATTGAATTCATTTAAGAGGAAACACCTCAACCAACACCTAACAAACATGTTACGAATTATGCTATAATCAACAAGTCCAAATCCGAGTACGAAAAATCTAAGAGAAGCGAGAAAGGACTCCCCGAAGGTAAGGGTAGGCTTGAATATATTTTACAAGAAATAGATATTGAAGAGGCTCACGTAGTAGAAACGATGAGGGTAAAATGATCCAAAAATAAAAATAAGTGTCTCACTACCAAGAAGTTAGATTTATTTTCTTGAAGATTCGAGTTTCTGATTAAACCTAGAAAACCTCTCACCGAGGTCACAAAGTGTTGTTATTGTTAAAGATGATAGCAAGTAGCAAAAGAAAAATAAAGGAAAAAAAAACATTGGTGGAAGAAATCAAGATTTGTCTCCCTGCTTTGAGGCGGAGACATTATTAAAAGGTAAGAAATTAAAATCCAAAAGGAAGGTTAGGAAAGAAGTCTAAGGTAGATTTCACGAAAGAACAACTCAAAGATGTAGAAGAAATTGTCAAAAGCGAGAGGAAAGGTAAAGAAAAAGGCATGGAGAAAGCGAAGTGGAGCTTCTTAAAGAATAGCTAAGGGGAGGCTAGAGAAGAGTTGATTGAAACAAAGATGAGAGTCTGGAGAAATGAAAAAAGAAGATAGAAAAATTGGTAGATGAGATGGAAAAAAAAGTAACTAATCAGATCACCTTTTTTAAAGAAGTCCTTCCAAATGCCAAGAAATTGTTGAAAAGAACCCAACCTTTACACATCATGACGAAAAACACAAAGAGAAAGGAGACTTATGGTTGCGGGCAAAAAGGAAGAGTCTTAAGATGCAAGTCGAAAAGAATTGAAGGAACAAATGGAAATGGTGAAAATTGAATTAGAAAAGAAGAGGTTTGAAAATGAAGGTTGTAGAAGACCCTATTGAAGCTACTAATGGAGAACTTTCTTGCTAAATGAAGAGGTAACAATGATGTCTCATTCAATAATATATCACCCTCAAATACACTCATGGACACTTTCTAGGCCTAAAATCCAAATTCTATGAAGTCGTAGGCAATTAGGCAATTTCGTAGTGTGTCCTAGGCTTAAAGCTCAAATTTGTGCAGTAGAATTGTTGAAGATGTTTTTTGGTTCAAAACCACCAATTTTGACTTGGTCTCAGAGCATAAAGCCTATATTTAAATGATTTTGACCACTCAACACCATCCCATGGTCAAAGGTAGCAGTCGCATAGCACAAGCGTCCTAAGTTGCTTCGCTATGGAAGCTGTTTGTGAAAGTGCCTCAAAAGCCTCGTTTTTTGACGTAAAGTTTTTTGAAAATGTTCGAAGGATAAAGATATTTTTCAAGGTTATTTGGCATATGGAATGTAAAAGAGTATCATAGGAGAGGTTTTTTGAATGGAAACACTCATCACAAGGGTTGTTTGGAGATGCCAACTCATCATCTTTGCCACATCATCAACATAATGGCTCATAATCAAAAGCCAAGGAGACAGGTTACTAAATTCCATCCATGATGTTTTATCATTAAATCATGCCTTCTACCACCTCATAAGGTTGCTATTTCGATAAGACTTTTTATGTATGGATTTTCAATCGTTATTTAAGGTAATAATGAGTGAAAGAGTCTATTAGGTTTTCTAATTCTTGAAAATAGAATTATCTCTACTTTTCCTCCTTGTAATCAATTGTTAGTTAGATTAGGTGTCCTTGAAGGTATTTGATTGTCTAGCCAGTGCTGGCAAAATTATGTAAATGTGCCTAATTCTATGAATAGGGAGAAGAAAAGAGTTTGAGGGGTTGGGAGATGATTACTTTGCACTCTACTATTGTAAATTTTTTAATATCAGTAATATATAGTTGCAACAACCCTATTTAGGACTTGAGGTTTTCTTCTCTTGTATTCTTATGTATGGTTTTTCTACTGAGTATTTTACTTTGTCTCCGATATTATAGTTGTATAATCACTTGGAATTCTACGATTACATGCTCCAACTTCTTGTATACACCTAGATCTGTGTTAAATGTCACGATTTATTAGTTTGCTTATGTATAATCACTTGGAATTTATGGTGACATTCTCAACTTCTATATATATATAACTTGTTGTTTTGTCATTTATGTGTGGTTTAATAAGAATAAAATTGCCTCGGCTTCCATGAGACAGGTTTGACTTGTGGCTGAGTTTTCTTATTGACTCCATAAGCCCAATTGTAGTTATTTGTTTACATATTTCACCTACACAAAAACACATTCAATCCAGTCGAGTTATCCATTTGGTTTCAAATTTATTCATTGAATATCCTTTATCCTTTTGAGAGAGCCCTCTCTCGAGGCAGGGAAGGATAATTTCGGTTGCAAGTGGTTTGAAATAGTTACTCAAAGTTGACCATTGAAGCAGCCATCAGGACTCAATTTGGTGATAACATTTGGGCGTCGTTCTTGAGGGGACAGAAGGTGGAAATTTTCCCTGGGAAGAATGAAATTGTTTCAATTCTAAGGTGCAGAGAGCATCAACACTTAGGCACATATTGGCTATATCTCTGCTCGAGTGACTCCACATATCAAATAATCAATTGGAAGGTGACTCCTTGCTTGAAGATCAGTAGCTTGATGAGGTTACAAGATGAGTTCCATTGCAAGAAAGAATGTTAGGTATACCCCTATGAATCGATCTCACATCCTGGTTTTCAAAATCCTATGCCAAAAAGTCAATTGGTTAACTTATCTTCCCATATTTAAAGATAAAAAATAAAGACAATGCTGCTCTTCACTTGGTTAGATTCCATATGCATGTATGCACACTTAAGGTTCGGTTTTTACGAGGATTGCCTCATGAAGATGTTTATGGTCACTTTAGAGGGAAAAAACATGGTCTTGGTATGAAAGCATCGCCAAATGGTTCCTTACATTCTCTTGCTTGATTTCCCATGTGTTGGACACCTAATCCTCAATGGGTAGGTGTGGAAGGTGGCTGATCACAAAGGAGTCAAGTGACCTTGGAATGAGGAATCCAAGAGTCACATTAATGCAATATAAATGTACATATATGAGTAATAGAAATACAACAAATGTTTATATTTCTATTTGTGTGTTTATCTTCTCATACACCATGTGTGTGTTTAACATGGTATCTGAGCGACGTAGTCTGACCTTGATCAATTTGAACCACTAGTCTTTGTGGCCTTTGAATCAAGCTCAGATTCCATAAATAAGAATACTGAAATTTGCCATCACTTCATCGGATCCTGTGACTTTGAGGAACCGGACAAGGAATACATATGGAGTTGGAGATCAGTAAGGTAAAATTTCAGTTTGTTGAGCATTGTCTTTTCTATAACTTGATACATGTTTCCTCTCAAAATTATTTTCTAAGATGTGAGAAATTCATCTATTTATGGAGCAAATTTCCTCGTACTTGGAAGCTAGAAGCAGTACGTGTATACCTACCAATTGATAGTGGCTCCTTGATACAAGTTGAATAGAAAGATATCTATCGAGAATATTTATAGTCGGGATACTAGTCTTTGGCTCAACCGAAACTTGTAATGTACCTCAATCAACCAATTTATCAAGACTTCTCTCTTTTTTCCATTAAAATCTTGTTGATTGGGCATATAATCCGGCATGCAACTCATGCGCTCTATTTTGCGATAGAATTTATATATCCTCAGCATATTCAACCACTGCCAATTGATTATCAGGTCCCCTCCTTCATCAATGTTTGGAAAAGGGATCCTCCTGCGCCTCGAGTCATTTCTTCATCAAATGCAAAACAGCATGTCCGGCATTGCAATTACAAATCGGGTTTACCCTGTCTCGATTTGTCCAATAATAATGCAATCATCGATTCCTCCTTAATGTTCTTGCTCTTTCTATTCCTCCTTTGCTTGTTCCCCCACACACCCTACTGCCTTTGGAATAGCGGTTGGTGCTTGATTTTGATTCACGGAGCGGAAAGACACTTGTTTGCGGTACTTTCTGCAAGTAATTAAGCCCCAAAAATCCTTGTAATAGGGTGAGAGACCCCGAGCTGGGTGGTGCATTGTGGTGGTAGATTATTTGCGTCGAGTACCCGAGGGGAACCACCGGTTGAGGGATTGCAATTGCACAATGGTTTGAAACCAATGTTGTGGGACGCGACAAGACGCGTGAGGGAGTCGAACAATCACCTTCAAAGCTCTAGCTTTCTCATTCCACCATTCATCAATTCATGATCTGTTTGGCTATGTTTGATCGCGCAATCGACTGAAATGCAATGGAAGTGAAAGCAGGTGAGAGACATGGTAATGTAGCGTGATACGATTTCCATTTTATACTGTCACCACATTTATTGTTTCTTCTTCACTTATTTCATCTTCCTCACTCACATCATCATAAAGCGGTAAAGGGACGCCTACGGTTCATGCCAAATTAAATAACGGGCATACTTCTCTCTATAATTCAAGAGCCACAACTCTTAATGTAGTGCATGCCATTACCTTGTTCTGCTAGATTTGATCATTGCTTGGGCCATTTACAAACCTCATTGATGTGTGACTAGCGTTGGCGCCTCTCATCAATGTGTACTTCCCTAATTCCAGAATTGTGGAGCCCTAGATTGCTACGTGATCGTCGGGATTTCTGCTTCAATTTCACACTGCAGATGCCCTATGCCCAGTGCACTCGTTACACTGACTACCTCCACCATCCCTTTGAGGCTGCATAAAAAACATTAATCAAGTTTTTTGACAAGCGGCAATGTGAGAAGAATCAACAAGGAAAATCGACACAGGAGAGGCATGCACTGAAACGAATTAGAGTAGAGCGGTTTTAATCTTGAATTAAAGTTATTATATACATGGGTGGTCTTCTCTAGTGAGTACGTTTGTCCATGTGCATTGATCTTTACTCTCTCGAGATGTTGCATAGTATATTTCCTCTTATTTTTTAGAGCCTAGAGGAAAGATAAGAAATGTGTTTTATAGAAAGTGGTGTATGCTATGTAATGGTATTTGGAAGTTTTTCACAAGTTTTTAGCGCATATTTAAAGGTCGGTTTTGAAAGAAATAACTGAGGCCTCTTTCTACAAAACAATCAAAAGCAATTTATTTTCCAAAAGAATGCGAAATTTAATAAGATTTAAATTTCAAACTATTGAGAAAAAGAAGGTAAAATTTCAAATTTTGGAATAACACTAGGTTTTTTTTATAGCCTCCATTAGTATTATGACATCTTCATCATAGTTGTGTTAAAAATGGTAAAATTTCATGAGTATTAGGTTCCTCAAAACCCCTATACATTTTATTGTTGATGACATAATCCGCATTGGGAAAGACTCTCTCTAAAAAATTCGGACTTGTTTACAAAATGCATGAAAGATTGATTTTGTAGCATGAATCGGCTCAATGAAGAAGGAAATTTAACGGTGGAGTCATCATTACGAACTTATATAAACTGAAAATTGAGAGGGACTCCCATCGGCGACGAGAATATAAAGTTGTAGTCAATTCACATTCGGTTCCTTGTACAGAAGCAAATTTGCATGCAGATGCAACAACTAAAGTCTCTGCTTAGGCGTGTGGGACACTTGGGAAGAGCTTGCTTTGTAAACACAAAACTAGTCTTGGATACAAAAAGGTTGTCCTTTCATATTAGAACTATCCAAGCCATAAAATTTAGGACGCGGTTCTTTATGACGGTTGCCTTCCTTGTTCCAGATCCGGCTCCTCTTCTTAAAAACAACAAAAAAATTGTAAAATTCCAACATGGTGCGTTGTCCATATGAAAGATCAACTGTTTTGATCTTCACCCATGCAAACCTTGCTTAATTGACACCATTCTTCATACAGATGCTTCAAAAAACAAGCCTCACCAGCAGAACAAAGATTCATATTGGATGGATCACTTCAGGAAATAGGCATCAACAGCTGAAAGATGTTTAAATGTATGTCAAAAATTGTTCCCCGAATATTGAACAAACTTGCGGTTTATTTTTACTTCATCATCTCACCTTGTACACAGTGGGGGAAAGTGGAGGGTCATCTACAAGCTTGAGAAGCCACAGTAAGCGAGCCTAAGCCACAATATCTCATTCAGTTCGGAGTTGTAGCGAGACACAACGGTTCAAGCGAGCACAGGCCACAATTTGTCATTCAGTTAATTTATAGCGAGCATGGATGCCCATCGTGCGCCTTTGGTTGATGGGCAACATTAAAAGAATCTATGAGGTTGATATTCTTTCTCTTTTAGAACCTTCCTCTATTTGAGGAAGACTTCTTCTTGCCGATTTTGGTTGAGTTCCCGGAAATTCATTAAGCATTCCATTGTTGGTGGTCATCCGTAAACCATCACGGGTTGTAGACCTCCTTCTTCTCGTTTAGAGGTCTCCCTCTTCAAATATGGAGACTTCCTCGTGACTCTCGGTTCTTGCGATTTTGGAAGGGTTCAAAACTGCAACCAAGCATTAACGTTCCCGATGTTGGTGGTCATCCTTAAACCACCTCTTTATGTAACATTTCAAAAGATCTAATTTAGCCTAAGTCTTTGTCATGCATACTTTGAGTTGTATTACAACTCTCTTACGGACTCCATACCCTTTCGGATTAAGGGGAATTTTGGACACCTAATCCTCAATGGGTAGGTGTGGAGCGGCTGTTCACAGGGAATTAAGTGGAGCTTGGAATCGAAGTCAAGGAAGTCACATTAATGTAATGCGTGTACATCATGAGTAATATAAATACAGTAGACTAACTTATTTTTTCTATTTGTGTGTTTTTATCTTCTCATGCACCATGTGTGTGTTTACCAAAAACATGTTGCATTTTATGAGATGTATAAAGAATGTCATTCTTCATATTCATGAGTCAAAGAATATTATAAACATTTTGTAGTTTTATTGAATACTTGGAGAATTTTTATGAATATGATGAGTTCTTGGATGAAGAAATTTACTGGGAGCCCTTCATGACAATCCCTTTCATCACCAAGAAGAAAGGGTGAAAAACTACTCTCTTGGATGAAAAATGAAACCAACGAGGGTTTATTTATGACACTCATATTCCATCCTCGAGTTTGATGAAAAGTTGCGACGATCTTGTCGAGTCTTTTTGATCATAAGGAATGCATAAGAATCATTTCAAACAACGAAAGAAATTAGGAAGATAGTTGATATAATCCTGGAAGGAGAATTGAAATTCTTCATGTCATTCCTTGTATCAACTTACAACAAATGAAGAAAAATTGAAAAAAGTAAATTTTAGACAATCATATGGATATACTTGTTGAATCATATGAAAATTCTGCTAGAAATCCACTGTAGTACATGATAAAAGTGGACTCCTTTTTGAGAAATTGTCGAGAATACTCCAAATATTTATTCGTTGAAAATGGAAACAATGATCAAGCTGATTATTTCCTTTTCTATTTGAGAATGGTCACAAAAGTTATAATGAAAAATTTGAACAGAAACAACATCAAAGGATCATACTTACTATTTTTTATCTTTAACTTGGTCGGCAAGAACTATTTGTGCATACTCTCAAATATCCTTTTTGCAACTCTACTAGAATCTTCAATAGAAATGAATTTCATAATGATCATGATTATGTAGACAATTCAAATGAGTGAGTTGATTATCATATATTAGGAATGGCTTTGTGATCGGAGAAGTGGAATGCCCATTCTAATCATTACCCAACTTCTTGGTTAGCTTCATTAGAAAGTGTGAGATCACTTGATTAGAAACTTTTGTCATTTGCAGGCTTAAGTAGAGTAGGATCATTTGTATATAAATAAACAAAGGGATCGGCATATTTTCAGTTTTATTTTTAAACTTCAACACGTCTACTGAGTTTTTCATGAGATCTTAGGTTTTCAATCATTGAGGGATTAAGTGGAAGAGAGAGTTGCAAGTTTCATTTTGAGGATGGGAACAAACCAATAGAGGTGGCAATGGAACTACTTGTTCTTGTTGTACATACAGGAGAAAACCATCCCTAATAGACCCACTGTTATCATCCATAACCTTTCATTTTTTATGCATTCAAGTTTATGCATTAGATTGGTTAGGGATCAAATAAAAATCATGAAATGAATTTTTTTATGATATGGTGTAAGTTTTTAGGCTACCTTGAGTTTTTAAGAGTGCTATTTTAAAATTCATGTCAAGAGAGAAAATTCAATTTGGTACTCAAATTAATCAAACTTATTAAATACGCTTTTGTCGGAATTTCCCTGATTTAGTGCATATTTAGTGCAAATTTAATGATTTTGCTACGAACTCACCCTAATAAATCCATATAGATTTGGCACATGTTAGGTAGACTTGCTACAGATTTTTGCTTTTGCACGCGGTCTGTAAATCAATGTGTTTTCAAATTATGAGTGATTGGAGGTCATGTTGGTTGACTTTATTCTCTATTTAGAGTCTGGTCACTATCTTATGACCTTGCTGTATTCACAAGTAGCTTGTTGTCATCGAAGCTTTGGTATGCGGTGTTAACATTCTAAAAGTATGAAAACAGAAGATGGATATACGAGAGGAGGATAAACAAAAGAAACTCCCATCCAGGATGAGCCTATGAATCCAAAACTAATCATGGAAGATCCCAATTTCATGGAGGCTTTCACAAAGTGCATGCGGTTTTCCAAAGAGTATGAGGTCATCATACATAGGTTTAAAAGATTTTGCATTAGTTGAAAGTATACAAATACGGGCATCCTCCATTTTATGGGTTTCACTTGATAGCATTTTCCCAAGCCGGAATCCCCCGGGATAAGGAAAAAGAGTGGCTAAAGCTACTAAATTCAATTTACCAAATTTGTGATTATTTTACGAAACACTGAGCATGTGGGGATAAACATGATGATTCCTAGGAAGGCATCTCAAAGACAATTATTCTAAACTACGGTAGCGATAAAGTATTTTACATGCGGAGTATATTTCATGCGATATGATATCACTTCAAGTTTTGCTTCATTTCATGGGTAAAACTAATGGATATGCCTTTATGTCTTTTGGGAAGTCTTGGGAAAATGTCGGCGGGATAAAGTACGAGGTGGGCTTTGAAGGAAGTGAAACTTCTATTTACCACCACGGACTAATCAAATTGATAATGTGGAAGAGGTGAAAAGAATTAAGTGAAATATTGGAAAAACTTTTTGTTTATGAGTGGCTACAAGTATATTATCCAACTCCAAAGAAAACTCCTAAGTCCAAGACTATTACTCCTAGACAAAACAGGATAATGGTGGTAGATGGACAGATCACAAGAAGATTTAGTCTTCAAATTTAACTGAGATGAGATCAACGAACAGGTACCACCTTATACCAATAATCAATAAACATTTTAAGGTAGTCTTTATACTATAAAACAAACGAAGTACAAAGCCTAAGAGAAGCAATAAAGGACTCCACCACAGGTAGGCTTGAAGATATTTACAAGCACAGATACTAAGAGACTCTATTAATCTAGTAGAGATAAAAGGATACAAAACTAAAAAAAATACAGGTCTCACCTGCTAAGAAGCTATATTTCTGTCAAGATTCATCTTTTCATGAACCTGAAAACCTCTCACTAGGTCACATATTTTTTAGATTGTTAAAGATGATAAAGGTATCAAGAAACAGAAGAAAAATCATGGGTGGAAGAAATCAGATTTACTTCCAATGAGGCAAACATTAATAAAGGCAAGAAAGAAATCTAAAAGGAAGGTTCAAGAAAGTTGAGGTAGATCAATGAAGAAAACTCAAAGAGAAGAAATTATCAAACATAAGGTTGGAAGAAAAAGTCCGTGAGAAATCAAGTGGTTTCCTAAAGAATAAATATGAGAAGAAGAGTCAAGAAACAACAGAGTTTGAGAATACAAACTAGACATAAAATGTGATGATATGTAAAATGAGTAACTAATTAATTAATCTTTTTGCAGTTCTGCAATGCCATAACGCTGAAGAACCTAACCTTTTTATGACTACATAGAAATAATAAATAAAAGGAAAACATGGCTATATGAAGGTGTTGAAGATAAGAGGCAATGAAAGAACTGGGCACAATGGAATGAAATTGAATTAGAAAAGAAGGGTTTGAAAACGTAGGTTGTAGAGGAACCTATTAAAGTTAATAATGGAGAACCTTCGCTAAAATGAGGTAACAATGAATACCAAATATTTTTTGTATTATTCATAATAGGTCACCTCAAGTATATCATGGATACCTTTTTGACCAAATCTAAATTTAAAGAAGTTGTGTGTAAATTAAAAAATTAGACAGTCTCAAATAAAGCCTAAATTTCATGAACACTAAGATTTTTTTGTCTAAACTAATTTAATTTGGCATAGGAGCACTAAAATATATTAAATTTTTTTGACCACTCAACACCATCCACTAGCCAGAGGTAGCATACAGTGTTGCTGCCATGTTTGCTTACAGCAGAATCTCGCCGTTTAAAGTGCCTCAAAAGCTCGTTTTGTGAAAAGGTGCTTGGGTATCCTGGAGTGATAAAGATATTTTTCATATTATTTTGTGGACATAAAATGCTTGTAAGGTGGGATTTTATAGAGAGGTTTTCTAAATGAAACATCATCAAAAAGGTGTATTGGAGATGCTAACCATTTCATACATCACAATAATGACAATCATAATTAGAATCAAGAGATTAGTTCTAAATTTAGGCACATGTTTTAAAATAATCATGCTTTCTACACTATGGTATTTCTTTCTGATAATCCATTTTATGTGTGGAGTTTTAATAATTAGTTATAATAATGAGTGAAAGAGTCCATTATATTAATTTTAACATATTTATTCTATTTTCTCTGTGGCACTCAATGTTAGCTAGATTAGTGTCCTTGATGTATTTGATACTGAAATGGTCAAAGATATGATGGTAAGGTGTCAATTTATAATAGGGAGAATAAAGAGTTTGAGGTTGGGATATTTTATTTAACAAAATATTGTTGTAAATTTTAATATCGTAATATAATGTTGTTAACCTATTTCAAACTCGAGATTCTTCGTATTCTTATGTATGTTTTTTCTTGTTTTATTTTGCATTGTCTCTATTATTCTAGTTGTATAAGCAATGCAATCTCATGCTTAAATGCTCCAACTTCATGTATACACCTAGTCTATTGTAAATGTCATGGTTATTATTTTCTATAGACCATTGAATCATAGTATATACCTAAATTGGGTATACATATAGTTTGTTGTTTTCGTCTCCTTCAGGGAGTGGTTTTAATAAGAATACAATGTCTGTCCATAGATGGAAGCAATGGGGATTGAGTTTTCATATTGACTCCATAAGCCCAATGGTAGTTATTTGTTTACATCTTTCACCTATACAAAACAAATCCAATCCAGAATGAGTTAGCTACCCAAGTTGTTATATTCAATAATATCTTATCTTTGAGGTATTCTCTGGACTGAAGGCTAATTTCTAGTTGAAAGTAGTTTGAATAGTTAATTCAAGTGAGTGTATTGAAGCAATGGTCAGGACTAACTTTGTGATAACAGATCCATGAAAAGGGGTCAAATTTTTTCCTCCATTATCCTAAAATAAACCAATTAAAACCATAAAGATACTACATCAAAAATAACATTCTTCCTACCCATCAACAATGCACGTAGGACTTCACAATCATCACTGCTTACTAGACAAAATACTAAAAGGGGAAAAATTCAGGCATACACTATATTTTTCTCAGCCAATGTTTCAGCAACTCGAACTGGCAACTACATTGGGATAACTAATTCTAACATAAATGGTAGGACTAAAGTTTTATGGGGAAGGAGAATGTAGTTTTAAAATTGAATAAACTCACCATAATATAATGATGATCCAGACCCGAATTTTTACCACATGTTAAGTGTCTCTGTCAAAAATAATCTTCTCTCTTAATAGTTGAAATGAGGAGCTGGATTTGATTCTGTACTGCGTAATAGGAAGAGAGTCTCCATGGGGCATTTCTCCAGTCAGTTCTTGTCCATCCTCATAACATGTGACATTAGAGCCTGACAGGGAGTGTTGTTGCAACTAGGACTAGCCAAAGCCACAGGCTCATTTCCCCTACTGGCTCAACACGTGGAGTTGAGATCGGATCAAGGTTCAACTGGGGTTCTTCAAAGTCCTATTAGGGCTGTTTGTCTAAGTGTCAGACAATAAGGTGATATAAATGAAACTAATATGCCCATGTCAATATCTCCTCATTATTTCAGAATGCCAACACTTTCTTTATTATTAAAAAGAGATTAAATAAAATTCTAGAATAGAAAAGACATTTGTAGAAATTCAAACTTAGGACACTTTATAAACACCACTAATGCAATTGTATTTATATGAAGGAAAACGCGCGCATTTATCCATCAGTGAACCTCATTACATCCGGCGGTAGACTGGTCCACACAGAAATTCAGAGAGGGACCCGTGTCTCATGATTGGCCTCAGCCATCTCTACACTCAAAATAAATAATGCATGCCAAGACCACATCAAATGGAACCCCACTACGTAGCACCTAAGGCCAGCAGGCGAACACAGCTATCCCGATCCACCGCCATGCCCGATACCGTCGACACCTAAGGAGGATGGTGAATGCGAGCAAGCATGGCCTGGAGACAAGCCGCATTATTGTATGTTTGTGAACAGATAAAAATCATCACAAGACCGTAATCATCCTACCTGCATTGAAACTAATGAAATAAGTCACAAGCATGAACCCAAAATTAAACAACAATTTGAAGATTATGTTAATTTTTCTCTCCAAAACACCCATTGCTGTGTTTTAAATGCTCCTTCACATATGGTACATACCGACGGAAGGAGACCCTTTCACTTCTCGCGCCTGAATCAATATTTACACAAGTGATTACCTAGTCAATCTGCACTTCCCAATTTCACACCGACCTTGAGAATTGAGGTCGTGTTGTGAGAGACTAATTGTCTCATACAGACATTCTCTGTAATTTCCTCTTCCAGAGTGTTGGATGTGATTGTGCTAATCGGTGGATTCTCCTTGTCGAGCTCTTCGTAATGTGTTTGCTTGGTTGATTTAATGTTACCTTCAATGTTTATCAATGGTGTATTGCTATGCCCTTTAAACTAAATTTTGCAAATGAGTAAACAGACATTGTAGAAACATTATGAATTGCTTACCAAAGTCCAAGACCAAGCACTTCCTTTAATCTGTTTTTTAAATGTGGATGGAGAATCCTTTCACAGCCCTTTCACCATATATCTTCTTGACTTGCAGTTAATTTGTAGTAAATTCTAAACACTTCTTCTCCAAATGGCCACCATTTTGGTGTAACTACATAAATATGTCATTTCCCATTCAATGAAGCTTCACATAGAGGACTGCAGGTTTTATTCTAAGATTTCTTGTGGGACACATATATTTTCTTTAACCACAATTTTTGTGATGTTTAACTACATTTGCATAGAACATTTGTAATAATCATTTTCTATATGTAGAAAGAATACTTAAATGATTTTATACTTTCATGACTTGTGCTTGAACCGATGAGGACTAGGCTTGACTTCTCCTAGAATCGCATGTGAGACATGGCCTCTCAGCTACCTTCAAGAATTCTTTATTTTTCTCTTTCATGCTCATAACTGTAAGCTAAATATTATTCTATAATAACTTGAAGTGGTTAAGTGACTTCTACGTATTTATGCCAAGCATACTCTATATATCTATTCACTTTCAGGTAGAGGGTTTTCATGCCAACATTAGTTTTGTATTGAGAGAAACAACAGAAGAATACATATACTCTCATGAGAGGCAGCCTCTTGCTGCCTTAACGTTCACCTAGATAATAACTCCTCTTGGCCTCATATCTTCTTGGAAGTTTCCTGTCATCTTTTCACATTTGTGTTAATCTTCATTAATTTTACTATTTACTTAGGCTATATATTGTCTAATCTCTTGTAAACTTTTCATTCTTCGTGTTCGCTCCTTTTCCTATCCTGCTACTACTTGTTTTCTGATAATAATTGATCTGAATGAAGTTGTTGAGTACTATCAACCATGTAAAGTATGAGGATCTTTAATTAATTATGGGATATTCAGATAAATAATTGATAATAAATATATCTATCATTATAGTTCATAAACACATAAACATAGGAAAAATGACACATATCAAGAAGTACAAGCACTAAGTAAGAGAGACAACCAACTGGGCAACTGAACTTCCACCATCTCTCTAGGGCTACATCTTGATCTGGCTTCTCAATTTAAATGCAGATTTATATTCTTCTCAGTAAGCCTCTCCAAGCTTTCATATTCAAGATCTATGGATTCTACTAAGCATCATGGATCCAGTAGTGCTAAGAATTACTCTTTCCCTTTCATGGCTTCATGATAGAATATATTTCAGCTCTCACACAATCTCCAATGATATTAATTATACAATCACAAGTGTAGGCTTGACTATATGAATAAAATAAGATTCCATGAAAGTAGACTTCCAACTTCAAAGTCATGTGACTAGAAAAAGTTCAAAATCCACCTAAAGACTTTCAACCATGCCTTCTTAATTCTCTCAATCTACAATTGAGAAAATAGCATTGGTGAGAAGTCAAACATAAAACCAATTTCCACTCATATTAAATGAATAATATGTAAGACAAATTTCCTCTCACAAATATAAATCATTTATATCAAAGAGATAATAATGTATGTTTAATAAAGGCTCATAATTAAGAATAAATGTGGTGATAAGGACACCCACCTAAGCACTTTTTCAACAACCTTCAAATCAACATGGCAAAACTATTTACAAGCAGTCCTTCTGGATCAGTCCAACAGGTATCAGGCTCCACCTGGCAATATCATTTTTCCTACAAACCATAAATTTTCAATCCACTATCCACTTGGTCCATTTTAATGTTTTCCTTAAAAAAAAATTAGTGATCAATATTTGTTGTAGCATTTCTCTCAGTTAGGACCAACTATCTAAATCCTCCTCTCGGCCGCTAATAGACTCTCAAATCACCATCCATCAGTATCCAAAATTGGGTCACATACATATATAACTTTCATTATTTGTACCTATCTTTAGGAATCTGTACACCATAGCTCTCTCATCAGGCTAGTTAGGTATCAATCCATCCAAATTAATCACATAATACTTCAATTAATTTTCCAAAAAAAATATTGATATCTGACATATTAAATTTCTCTTCATTTTGACTTTGGCTTGTTGTATAGTTACCAATCCATCTCCAACCCAAGATACTGCCAAAATTGTCCTAACAAATATAGACACTTGCTTCTCTGAATTAAACAGGTCCACAACACTGAAGGCCTTAATTAAGAGTTATCTTTGAATATCTCATCCCTTTTTTAGGCATATATCCTTACAATATCTACCTTTATCCACTCATGTTTCTCATTCTGCTCTAGCCGGAGATAGTTGCAAACTGCTGGGTTAGGAGCTCAGTGGGATTATTTACTTCCCTAAACAGCCCTTACTTACTACTCTGCCATTACCAAGGTAGCATAATCCACAGTATGTTAATCACTTATATGCATAACAACCCTCAACTCACACAACATTTCTCTAAAGATTCTTCACTTAAGAATGACACAACCCTTAAAATGGACCCTAAGACCATCCTTAAACAATATTGACCTTCTCTTTCCTTGGCTATGACCACAGCAGGGAATTTCCTGCTCAGATGGACACCCAAAATAGACCCAAACATCCTCTGCTTTGTAAATTAGAATCAGAATGAATCACATTTTGAAAGTAAAACTATTCAAAACACCTCCATCCTTTCCTCCATGTGAAGTCTTCAGAGCCAAGCCTCCATGACATGGGACTTACACTCAAAACATGAAAAATCTCCCAAAAAACACAAGCTCCAACCCTCTTGCACCATCTCATCCTTCGCCGACCACTGTAGCTTTCCTTGATGGATGCCTCTGGATTCAAAATGACCTCATATACGTCTATTTATATTCCTCTCAAGGTCTCCATCGAATATGGCAAGGCTTGGTACATTTTTTCAAAACACGAGCCTACATGTGACTTGCCACCAAAGCAAATCACATATACATCAAAATGTGAATCTCTTTAGATAACCTGATTTGAATGATTCTTTATGCATTGGATTTGTTCGTCATCTCTATTATCTCCATCCATTAGCATAACCAAAAGTTCCAGTGGTCTTGGCCCAAATGATGACATGTGAAACCCCAAGCTTGGGTTTCAAGCCCAAAAAGTGCTTTTGTGGAACTTTAAATCCTCCAATCCCTGTCTCTAGGCTATACCCTTCAAGCTACTAAAAATCAACATTTAGAATACATATGGTAAAAAATCCATTTTTCATGTAATTCCAACAAGATGAAAAATAATCATTATGGTAGAAAATAGTTAAAGCGTAGCTTGGATTCAAAACAAATATTCTCTTTGATAAACTAGATATAAATGAAATCTAGACGTTATTAACATTATAAAATCTCTGTGATACCTCAGAGATAAACTTACATATATTAATGAGATAGGTTGATTTTTCCTTATGATTGAAAGGATGTAGATCTTGTAGGAAACATAACTTTATCTTTATAATGGACTCCACTTCAAGTAAGACGTGTTTTAGACTATCATAAGCCTCTCTAATTTTCTCCAAAATTTTCTGAGGTTTCTTTCACCATGGCTTTGATGCTCATGTTAATAATTAAGCACAAGAAAATAAACAATAATAAAAATGGCTAAAAGGATTTAGCAATTCTTACTATCAATTAGCTCGAGATTCAAATTTATAATACATTAATCCATCTATCTCAGATTCCATAGATTCATTAGCAAAGCATTAATGGATCACAGAAATCATCTCATCAAAATAAGGTTGAGACTATCTATGTGGTCTTGGACTTTGTGATTGTATAAAGACTCAATTTGAAAAAACATAAAATTTTCTTTAGACTAGATAGTAACTTAAGAATTGAATTATTTATTGCATTAGCCATATCATGTGAATTTATACATGAGTGGAGAGACCTGGGATTCCAATCAAGAAAATTGCCTAAATGCAGAATTGTCAACATGGCACAATCCTTTAGATTAGTGTCACATTCCCCTGACATGAAGGATGGCCAGAGTCCAAGCATCATTCTACAAATTTTCAAATTTTCTTCCAAACGCTTTGGTGAATATGTTTGTTGTACTCTGTCATTTGGGGAACAATGGTGGGTGGATTGCATTGGGCTCATACGATGTCGAATCGTATGGCATTTTGTATTGATGTGCTTCATTCGACCATGAACTTTGGGTTTTTGACCAAATTCTATTTGCAAAAGTGTTTTCAATCAAAAAGAGGAGTTGAATTCACTGGCGTAATTTCCTTCATTTTCCATCAATATTTAGCCAGAATTTTATTTAACTGATCGTTTGCATGGACTCAGAGACCGCTCTCGATCCAAGAATCATAACATAACCTAAAGTATATACCGTGTTTATTTTATTCATCTAAGTCTAAATCAAAGTATCCAACGTCAATTCTGCTCACCTTCAGATACTTAAGTCCAAAGTCTTATTCCTTCAAGTACTTTAAAACTTTTTGCATAGACAAATGAACCTCACAAGGCTTTTGCATAAACATGAGAGGATTCAAATAAAAATGAACACATTCTGTAGTAATGTGTAGTTGAGACTTCCTATTTAGGATGTCTATACCTATTGCATTCTCCTCAAATTCTTTTCCTTCAATGGATATTTTTAAGTTTTGTTCTATTGAGTAAAGGCACAATGTAGTTGTATGCTAAACTGAGTCAACAAATATCCAATGTAATTCTTCTATGAGAGAATATAAATCCGCATGTTGATTTACTTCAATACCAAGATAATAGTGAACATGCTTCAAATATGTAATTTCAAAACCTTTCCTTTATTCCTTTATTTATGGATGCAATAACTTCTGGGCTATTCCCTACCATCAAAAGATCATATACATATACCCACAAGATATATAACTATTTTTCCAATCCTTCTTGAAAACAAATTTTCATCATCAAGATCATAATGTTTTTTTAAGTTGATTTTCAGAATAAAGCCATGATCCTCAAAGGTACCAAGCCCACAAAGGCTTTCTTGAGGCCATATACAAGGATTTTACATTTCACACTTTAGCAGGTTCTTGACCTTCATGCATCCTTCATGTAGCTGTCTCTCTTTCATATCTCCATTCAAAGAAATCATGCATCCATTTTGCTAACTTCACTGGCAGTGTTGCCAAGGAAAATATTTCCCGGATGGTATCCCATTTTTCCGTGGGGGAAATTTTTTCTGCTCATCCTTCCTTATGGCAAAAAAATTTCTACAAGCTGACTTCATTCTTTCTGTTTAATTATTCCATTTATAATTGTTTGAAGAACCACTGGTAACCTATTGGTCAATTCTAATGGAGGATCAACCAACTTCTAGTTGTCATTTATCAAAGCAGTTGTATTTTTCTTACATCGTCTTCTCTCCATTCATCATGAGTAGGCTGCTCATTGAAGACATTTAACTCAAAATATGTAGAAAATTCAGTCTACAACTGCAGAAACATCCATAACAACTAGTGAATCAAAATCTTCACATCACCTCCATTTTGTCCTGTTGAGCTTCTTGTCTCGTCTAACCTCATCAAGACGAACAATTCCCTACAAAATACTATTTTAGAAAACCTTTGTGATATGACCCAGGTCAAGCCATTTGAATGAGATGGGGTTAAATCAATATTTAGTTTCCTAATTCTATCAATCACATCACTCAAAGTGTTTACTAAAAATACTTCATGTGGGGGAGAGAGCAAGCTTATAAGAAGATTCCACATATTGATCTAGTAGGAATCACCTCTAAGATGTGAATATCATTATCAAATTCTTGGAAAATACTTGTATGTGTGAATCTATCCAAGTGATCAAGTGGTCTCTCAACAATACCACAACTCAGATTCAAGGAAGTATTCAAGCATTCTGGATATTATAAACTTTTGTTCACTTCATCATAGAGATAATATGTTTGGAGGTATTTGAGTACCCAAGAAGACCCATTTACAGACCTCAATGAGTTAAGAGAATGTTTATTGACAACAAAAACTTCACCCAATAGAACGTATAGTCGTGCAATGTTAGGTAGGAAAATTTTCATCAAGGCAGGTTTGACTTCCGTGTACTGGCAAAGATTAACACATATAAATGAAACAAATGACCAATGCATAGAGCATGGAATAACCTATTGCAACACATATCGAATCTTTCAAGGGGGCATGGATCATCACTTACAAAGCCCTGCTTCCGGTTGTCAAATCGGGAAAGCCAAAACATTATTACTTATTTATTTAACTCCGTGCATTCCATAATTCATGGCAAGGTGGAGGCAGTGACTTAAAAATAGTGTCATTAAAAGGAATCGTATAACAGGAATTTGTAAAAGGGGAGTTATAGAGCAAAAGAGGGACGCTAAAATGGCGTTGGCTTTGATGTCATGTCAAACGAGGTAACCTCAATGAATTATTGAATTGGTTATCAGCCAACTATATCATGAATTTACATATGAGTGGGAGACTTCTTGGGATTCCCGTGTTTTCTGAAAGTCAAATTGTCAATATTTACAATATTTACAAGAACTTTTCAATTAGGCGTTAACAATTTTTTTTTTCCCAAACCCTTCATTTGTATGTCTCTCTCCTTTGAAGGATGACATTCAAAAATATTGTTGACTGAAAACTTTATCATTGTGTACTACATACTCGTTAATGTTTCTCTACCCATTTTACCCATGATCCTAAGGGTCTTGCCCGCACTCTATGTAGTTCTATGATCCATATGATTCTAAGATTGATTTCTAACTCTTGTATAATGCATTTATTTATATATCAAATTTTAAATTTTGTTGATCTAGTGCATGATTTACCTGTATATTCGTGGCTCTGTATGTCTACATGTTACCTTTTTGGTGATTTTTGGTTGAGCCCCACACACTACCTTAATATAAGCCTGACGTACCCACCACAGGGGCTCCCTACCAACATAAACCATGTGGTAACTATGTTTTATTTCCCCCGCAAACACACCTGAGTGCCATCACCCAGTGTTTTTGCCCTCCATCAGGCCCATGGCACTTCGCTTTCCATAACAACTAAAGAACCTCCTATGATCATTTTGTTTCCGGCCAACCATTGTGAGAGCTCCTCCATTGACAATTTTCCTCAACAATAGCGACGATAGTACTGCTGTAGACATTAGCCAATAGAAATATTAAAATATTTACTAAGAGAATTAACAATAAAATTATAACAAACCACAAACATTACACAATGAGACAGTGCTTACCCTAAGAAAGATCTTAAACTTCTGGTAAAACTCACCATTGGCCCTATGGGTTCCCCAAAACTCGGCCAAGTTGGCCAAGTGAGCCTGGCTGCTCACCTCCCTCATCCCCATACAATACATACACCTTGAATACACATCCAATCCACGTACAAACTGTACTCAAACCACTACTATGACTCGATCAAATTGACTCTTTTCTCTCAACTAACAACAACCTTGACTTTTAGTTCCATTAACCAAATCTTTGTGAAATGTTAAATGAGTCACTCTAGGCTCTATCCTTATATTATCCCAATGGTATGTATGAGTCTGGGCACACCATATCATCAGGGGTCTTAACAACATAATACAAAAAATTTTACATAGTGGCGTTCCTACCAGGTCTGCAATAGTATGCCTATTTATATGTATGTGCTATTCAAACTTGCTATATATTTTTTTTTATTTATTTCTCTCCATCCACTTGTTTTCTACATCCATGCGATGTCAAATACTGTAGTACCTCCTCTCAAAACCAACAAGCCACACATGCTCACACCATCCTCTGTTTTTTCACCCATGTTCATACTCGACATATTATCATCAGAACTTTGATAATACTGTTGATCTAGTACACCTGTGACATCAGACAATCAATATACACAAGCCTGGGAACAAATTTTGACACTAAACGATTCATCATTGCTGTCCACATATATCTACGATTTCATGTATCTGCCATTACAGGCGTAGGATAAGCTATTAAATTGTCCTCCATGCCAACATTTTTTTGTTGGCATGAAAATGTAATTATTAACATGAGGCGCACTTCCTCAGGGTACGGTTATCAAGCCATCGTTAAACAATGATATCGGCATTTGTATCTCCATGAATCCAACCTTTCCAAGCCCTATGGTCATCATTGATTCTAAATCTAAACCCTTAGCACACAGACGAACCTATATTTATCCTTGATCATCCTCATTTTCAAGAGAAGGTATGAAAGTACCCGTTGTTTTTGTTTTGCCACCACGGATATGAGCTGTCCACCGGAACGTGAGAATTTCCATTGCTCTTGGCTGTAATCTAGAGGGATTGATTTTCACTACCATCTTGGAGCCCCTACTTACAATCAATTTCAAAAAGCACAGCTGATTATCCATCGGTTCAAAATTTTAAATTGTTGATGCTGTGAAGCACAGAAAAGTTTCTTTTTCATCATTTTGGCTGCATTGCAATACTAATTCACTTCTACTTGGAAAATCGATACCACCATCTTGGATTCTCCTTTACATCTTGCGAGCTGAACCAGCAATATTTTCCATGATATTTCCTTATCCACTATCGCATTCACTTTCTCTCGATTAAGCCTTACTAATCCCTTTGCCAAGATAGAATGTTATTCCCTCTGACTTCAAAACTTCCATATCTCATTTCTCGAGACATTTACACCATTACAATTTTTCTTTATTTCAGGCAAATTTAAATATTTTATTTCAGTCTGAAAATCCTCGTTTTTGTGTATCATATTAGCATCTGGGTCACATCTATGTGGATACTTCTACATGCTTTTTTGGCTAGCTCAACATATTTGATTTCTCCACGATGCTTTATTCATTAGGCCATATAAACCCTTGGAAACATAGGCATCTCTATAAACAAAATATCTCTCTTTAATCCCAAATGTAGAAATTAATTACTCAAAAACATGTTATGTATCAATAAAATTAACAAAAGAAATTCAAATATCAACACAATGGGCAATAATGTTTATCCAGAAACCCTAAAGTCATAAAACTACTACAATAAAATTCCATTAGTTCCTTGTTAAAACTCGGCCAAATCGGCCAAGTGATCCCATGTATTTTTATAACTTTACATGATGTATTCTAATCCCTATAAAGACTACTTGCAATTCACATGCAAAAAACTATAAAAACAACCAAAAAACTTAACCACTACTATGACCAACTCAACTTTGACTCTTTCTCTAAATCAAAATTTACCTAACACTCGACTCTCATAGTTGATCCACCGTAATGACTGATATTTCGTTTGTTGGGATTAACCAAACTACAACAAGTGAAGGCTTGCTTCTTTTTTGTCTCCCACGTAATATGAAAGCAGTGACTATTGTGTTTGTGGTTTAGTTGTCCACTAGACTGCATCTGCTATTTAACACTGTTACTTTATGGGCAACCTCTTTTTTGTCACCACTTTCTTTTTTTCTTTTTATTTTTAAATAAGCGAAATAATTATGAACACAGTGTGCGTAGATGCACATGAATAATATACAAAGAAAAATGATAACTAATCACCGTCCACAAAATCAATAGAGATTACATACATATAGTTGAACTGGATTCAATTAATTTTAGAGAGAGAGAAGTTGAGAGAATCTCTAAACTTCAACAAACCTGAACTAAAACTAAGCAAGCATAATCCTAATACCCTCCCTTAATGCTTACTTAATAAAGAACAGGACATTTTCTAATCACAATTACAACACTTTGAACTTTTGTCTCTTTGCCCTGTCTTCATCAACAAATTTACCCACTCTCATAGCCTTCTCCTGTGGATCTGTACTTTTCTTTCTCCACATCTTTGGTTTTACCTTCCAACCCATTTAAAGTACACCCAGTTTCCTTTCACTCAAATAATGTCAATTTGTAAGATTGCACCATGCCCCCTAAGAAGAGTCTCGGATATCTGAATCAACTTATTGAAATATTTCCATCCGTAAAATAACCCCAAGAATAAATTAATGTACCCAGAGGTAAAATATCTGTAGGCACAAATAATATGATCAACGATCAATCCTACAAAAGTGACCTTTTGTGCATACATATCCAATGTATAACCTAACCATGCTTCTAGTTCTACAACAACAGACCATCAACATATAACAAATTCACACAATCAAATTAGCCAATTGTTCTTCACATCAATAGTCCAGAACGACTAATTTAAAATAAATTACCAGACAAATCTCTACAACAACAAATATAAGCTTAAACCCCACACTATATTCCACTACACCACACACTTACAAATCACATTACAAAACACAGTTTTAGAAAAGTTTAAGAGATGGTTGTATATCTAGATTCTCACTTGAATAATTCTTCATTATTGCACTGTGAATTCCTTCCAAATAAATACAGGCCGATTTTTTCAATCTTCCATTCAAAAGATCTTGGTTTGACAATTCTTAAATTAATGTCAAGGTCCATTGTTGATATAATAGAAGCATTCAATCTTATTTTTATTCACCCTTCTCTCTGAGAATAGTGCAGCTAATTATGTGAACTAGCCTCGTGCCACCTATCCTCTTTTCTTCGCCATAAGAGCCGCTATCATTTCATCAAGTGACTCAAAGGTAATGGAATTAGGAGTAAATATGGTGCATTATCATATTTTGAAGACAAGCTATTTAATAAAATTTCCTTAAATAATTATTGCCAATTCACTTAGAATTAATTTCACAATCCCGTCTCCTCACTGTGCCTAACTCATTTATGTGTGTTGACAATGATGTCTCACTATCCATTTGGAGTTTGGGAACAATTGTAACTCTAAGAAAAGTCTTCTTACTAACAGCCTTTTTGCTCCAAATACCTTATTCATTTCTTCCCATATTGTCAAGATTTCTCTAGAAATGGCCTGATGTTGTCAAATCGTAAGTGAGGTCTGATACCTGCTCTTCTCTCTTTTTTCCCATTCAATTAGCTATTTAGCATCTCTAGGTGCTTTTGTACTTTCAAATATTCCATTAACATCATTTGTATGCCAAAATTTTACCTTCCAATGTAGAAATTAAAGCCATTAAAATTCTTCAATACAATAGGTCCAAGGTTGAAAAGAAAGCTTTAGCCTTTTTTTTAATCAACAAATATTAGTAAGACAACAAAAAAATATAATATTATCACAATGAAAAACCACCAAATGTATGTTAAGCAATTATGTAAGCCAACAATATGAAAATAACCAAGGGACAAAGAGCTGCCGTGGCATACTATGAGCTACCCACTACTACCGAGCACAATAAAAAAAATCGGATTTGTTATATCCGGCGGTGCAGTTTTTCCATGCCTTATATCAGTTCTGCTGTTTATCTAATATCTATACTTTTAAGATGAACGCTACAGAACAATGCAATGCCTAAGTTGTATTACATCTAATAATCAAAAAACTAAAGTTTATCTTGGTTGCCCAAACACAACTCGAAGCAATGCTCGTGTCTCATCAGAATACATCACAGTTGTTGAACTTCTTTAATTCGCAATTGTGGCATTCATATCTGAATTTGCATGCCACTATGTTTGTCGAAGTAAAACCACTTCTTCAGAGGATAGATAGATGATGATGAGCAATGCCAAAGGGGTCTTATACCAAAATTAACAACTGTTGTGTGTAGATGCATGAATAAATATACAAAGAAAAATGATAATTGATAATTATTTTCCACAAAATCAATGAGACTATATACCAGCATATAGTTAACCAGATCTAACTAATTCTAATCTTAGAGAGAGAAGTTGAGAGAATCTCTCAACTCTCAAAACCTTCCAAACCAAAACTAAGGTAAGCATAATCCTAATATAAATTTTGTCTTTAACCATGATACGCATTTACTTTATTGGTTTTACCTCCTCCAATTTCATATGAATGTCATTCCAATTCTATGTTGCTCCTACATTTAATTGTAGGTTAGAGGTCTTTTTATAATTACAGCAATTAAACCCAAACCAAATCATAATTTCTTGCAAGAAATATTTATTATACAAATTGTAGAAAATATACCAACTAGATCTGAATCTGATTTTATAATGTACTAAAACAAGATACTAAATCCTTCATACATCTTTAAATAAAAACACGATCACACAACTACATATACAAGAGAAAGAAATAATCAATCACACAACAAATATGTATATGTTGTTCCACTAAACCCCTATCTCTATATTGCATACGTCGCATCAGAAACAAATACAATGCTTTTTTACATCAGAGGGAAACTTTACCTACCTGATTGCTCTTCATTCTGAACTACTTGAAACTAGCTTCGTAATCTAAGAAAATCATGTTATATTTAACCTTTTGTCATCATGCCTAGCCCGCTACATTCTTGGGCTAATTTGAGTCTTCACACTAGGAAATTCCAAATTAATTATTTACAATCCTTGCCTTCCCCGATGACCTCATGCATGACCTACAATTTTCTAGAAAATAAAATGATAGTTTTCTTCTCTTTAACCTCAAACTCAACCCGATATAACAATTATTTATAGAATTTATCGTTTAACTAATTGATCACTACTTGTAAATTAAGATAATTTAATCCATCGGACCTTCCTCACTGCTTCATCTTCTTAACCGATTTAACCCAATTAATTGAGTTGAATTTAATACAACTCACAAATAACTCAACCAGGGGTCCTAAAAAGTAGGAGATCCCTTGTATCCTCTTAGACCTCTAACTTGAATTTCAAGCTATCAAGTTTCCTGAATTAATTAACTAATAAAATTTGTTTAGATGAAATAAAATTTTCTTTCAATTCTAATTGATAAAATAGTCAGAAACTTTACATGTAGCCATTTATAGCTCCATTTTATGGATTTCATTTCTCGTTGTCAATTTCAATGTTTCTTTGTTGCAAATTAACATACATTCTACTGATAAAAAAGAAGGATTAGGTTTATATAAAAAAAAATAAAATAATAAATAAAGTTGAAATTAATTCACACCTCAATTTTGTTGAAGAATGTAACTAGTAGTTGATCTTCTTAATTCTACTTGAGTTATGATGTGATATATTTGTCAAAAAAAATATTATTATTATTTAAATTGACTTATTGAAGCATGGATTTCAAGCTTGGGTTAATGGTCAATAGGTCAAGCCTCCTTGAATGCCTTTATATTTCTTTGTTAAGTCAAAGTTAAGAACAAAGAAAACTTTCTTAGATTCATAAGTGTCAAAGATATAATTTTTTTTTTTAATTTACTCCAAGTCACCTTGCAAAGTCGGTCGCGATTGATCCTCTTGCAGAGTTGGCTTCCACAAATTATTCATGGGCACTACGTGAGTAACTATTTATACTTAGGTGTAACCTTGACCCCAAGAACAAATTTTAAACAAGAAGATTGCTGCAGGGACCTAATTGTGATTACAAAGGTTCAAATTGCAGATTACAAGGGCAAGAAAATCATATTAGGTAGTAGCAGGTCAATGTTATAAATGGTGGGTCTAAAGCTTGAGGGAAAATACAGGGAGATGAGTTTTTTAGAAGTATTGGTGGTCCGTAAGGGTTAGTTGAGAGTTCACAGGAAGTCCTAAAAGTGTTAGCTATGGTGTTGAGTTTATAGAGAGTGATAACCATAGGTCAAATTCCTTAGGAGATGACTATTATTATCAGGGGCCAGCATATGATGTACAAACCTGTTTATATGTGTACATCATGATGAAATACTTGAACTAGATGATGTGATTACTAAGCAAGGTTGAGTTGATGGATGGAAGGTGTTCTGGAGTCTATGTCAAGGGCTTTCATTTTTCATCTTGATTTAGTAGTGAAGAGTTTTGACTAGGTTTTCCCTCGGGGCTGAGTGCCTACATCTTGTGTTTCTTGGTTGTGATCTTCCTTTTGGCATTTATCTTGAGGAATGAAATATAATAAATAAGAATAATTAAAATCTAAGAAAATGAAAAGACTGCAAGATAACTCATCTAAAAACTCTAATCCATATAATGCCTTGGATTTCTCACAGAAGATTTATTGGTTTATAATATATGAAATTAGAAGGCTACAATGTTGAATAAAAATAAGTTTCCTGTATTAACTTTAAGGAAAATCCAAGAAAGGAAGTAGATTTTGCATGTATATATACAAAGCTTTAGAAACTCATGTGATTAGGCCAAGAAATAGACTAATAATATAAAAGAATTTTTCGAAATCCGAGGAGCATTAATATCCCATTCAAGGTCAAATTATTTACTGTATGAATGGCCTAGGAAACATATTAAGGCATGGAATCAAATTTCTGATCCGAGTTAGACAACTAGCATGAAAAATGATCCACCTCCGAGTTAATTGAGACTTTCTACATAAATAAAAGGACCAACTTGATACTACTTAGTGAATACCGTGTGTATATATAAAATACCAGTGACCAATTTTTAAAGATCTCATATATTCATTATATCTAGCTCAATTTCACAATATTAATTTTAAATATAAGCCAAAAGGTTAAGATATAAGGAGGAAGAAACCAATAATCAAATTTTGGCTGCTTTAAGTCACTTCTCCTTCATGATGTCACAATTTTAAATCAAAAGGCATACCGTAACAACTCTCCCACATCATATATCAAGCATCCATGCAAGAAATATATGATTAGAAGAACTAACTGCAAAAGATCAGAGTCACAATGAAATCTTCAAGTATCTAGAATTGAACCTATGAAAAAAAGAAGTCTTAAATAAGTAAATAATTAAAATATACCGCGTATTATAAAAGATGATTTTGAAAGAGCATTGTTCAAGCCAAAACTACGTAACACCTATGGAGCCTCTATCAACTGAAAGCATTCAACATGTCTTCATTCTCGCAAGAAAAGGTAAATAACATTCATAGAATATTTATTCTCCAAAGGTATGTAAGTTTTGAGGTAATGATAACTTTATAGTTTTTTTAAATTTTATTTCTAGGAATGGCAAATATTCATTAGAATTCGTGATAGTTCCTAGGGACATATATATGACGGCCACTCTCTCATTTACTTATTCTTAAAAATCCTATCTCCTAATTCTAGTATTTGGCATTGTTTATGATATATTAACATGGCATTCCGGGGCTATATTAAACTCGAAACTTCTCTAGATTCTAGAAAAACATTGCAATATTGTATTTGCATAATTTTTTTTGTTGTACTTGTCAAAAGATATTGCAGGGACATATTAATATTATATCTATAAATCAAATATTTGAAAGTGCAAATTGAAAAAATAGTGAGGATTAATCATGTAGTACATGACGATATTCAAAGATAGTTTTCTCACAAGGAAAACTACCAGTTTGTAAACATATAATCACAAGATATGTATAAATTTATAGCACTTTCATACTATAAGGGGGGTCATTTTGAAATTTACTAAATCTCATGTCATGATTTTTAATTATGAAGGATTCTGTTAGGTATAATAACATTTGTTAGACTAATCAATTTATTATATTATTTTGTCATTTTTGGCAAATCAATCATTAGGGTTCTCTCAGGAAGCTCAGCCTCTGATGCGCAGGTATATGTTGTACACAAAATGGCATCCCCACAGTCTTTCTCAGAGAAGTGAAACTTAGACTGGAAGAAACTCTGCTGAGCAGCCCATTTTCCGTGGATATCTCACCCCAAAATAGACAAAGGGCATGAGACTACCGCCATGACCGTCCAACAAGGTGTTAGTCTCTAGTTAACCCTCTATTTTTCCTAAAGGGAAGTGTTGACAGATTTTTATGAGATTTCAGGGAGGTCAAAAGTTAAAAGATTTGTCCACTAACACTCCACTTTCACCACTCCAACTCAAAAGTCATAGACATTTTCCAAACCACTGGGAAGGAAATTGTTATCCTAATAAGGGCGTAAAAAGCAGAAAAAAAAATAAAGTACAAACATACAACCCTACCAAATCCAACTTATGAATAAATTAGCAAGTGATGGTTCTATCATCTATAAAATTATAGGTTGTGCTTACCCAGAAAAGCATCCAATTTTACTGTTGTTGTTGTCTAGTTGACTGGAGAGAGAGATATGTTTTAAGAGCCATAAATATCTGATTCAATAACTATGTATTGTAACTACCTTCTGCATCTAATATAGACTGTCTTTTTTATATATGTGATGACATTGACACTTACTTTCATATTTAAGCCGAATGGTGAATATATACTTTATCTATATTCTAGCTTTGTATATTGCTATGTTGAAGGTTATTGTGTTCCCATGTTTTGGCCAAAGTTGGACAAGACTAAAAGATGAGACAACATAGAACCACTCCAAAGATCTGTTCCTCGTATTCGTAGAGGGATATCTATGATTGTCAAAAGTATATATGTCTTTGAGGCTCAAAGTTTAAGATATTAGGCTAGTTATAGGCTCAAGGTTGTTTGGTTGATTGTTTATGTTTGGTTGTTGGGAATCGGGAAAGAAGGGTCCAATACAAGACAAGGATGAGCATGAGGGAATTAGGCTAAGACAAACATAACTCGTATGAACATTAAGGCCATTGGAAATGAGCCAAGAAAATAATGTTGTTCAATGTGCAAGCTTTCAGTTGGGCTAGTCATCTAAAACATTTGGATCTTTAAAGTGAAGGGTGGGATGGAACATTAAGGACTAAGAGTGAAAGGGGGAGAACCATCCAATTCTATCTATAGATCAGGTCAGAGGTCATTTAAATCCAGACCTGCTTGGATAAAATCAGAGGAAAAACAAGGGATCTTAGAAAGGCTTGGTCGAGATGGAAAGATCCTAGTGAGGCAGAGACAGGGTTCTAAACCTCCCAGTGTTCTCAAATCATTCAACTAAATCCTAACAAGAACATCTAAACATATATTTCATTAATTCATACATCAGAGAGCAGGAAATAACATCCACTACACTGGTTAAATCAATTGAAATCAATATTTAGACACACATATAAGCAGAAAACATAAAAGGCTGGGAGAGCAGCAACATAAGGTACCTATCAAGGGTAAATATTATGCCAAACTTCTGATGCGAGCCTGAAGAAATGGAATGGAATGAAATAAAACACAGAGATAGGAAAACATCACCAGCTGCTTTAGATCAGGATCCAAAGAAACGTGCTTGTCATATTAAAAACAACACCAATCAGGTACATCATTGCCCACAGCTTGAACATTCAGTCTGAATACATCAAATCTCAGCCTATCTTACAATATTACACAGAGAACTTGTCTCAAGAGGAAAATACTTGCATTTCTTTGATATCTCATCAACAACCTTTACAACAATTTCCTTCTGCGTTTTATAGCAAAGGATGAACAGAAGATCGAATGAGGAGGTAGGTGAACACTAAATGTAACATTAAACACAGGAAGAAGAGAGGGCCGAAGCCTCATTCTGTTTTAAATCTTTGCATTTATCTCTGGTATGGCTTAGGTGTTCTGACTGCAGTACTATGGTACTTATTAGTACAATAACAAAAATAAAATGAGAAACAGTGAGGTTTGCCCTACTTGAATCGCCAATGCTTTTGATCATGTAGGACTGCTGTCAGGTAAGAAACTTCAGGAACATGATGTATAATAAAAACTGCATGGGCACTTTGTCCTCTGAGGGAGGAAAACATTCTGCTGTTGTAGAAACCTTGGTGGTACGATCTCTCGTGCATTAAACTTCTAATTGACCTTCGGGGTTTTGAATCTGGTACTTTGCCTCTGAAACTGCTGCATTATGGATCCAAATCTTCATTCCCGAGTACTGAAAACTATGATCATAGGCTGGTTTTACTACTGGTCCATAAATGCCTCGATTCTACAAGATCTGAGCTTTAATGGCGCCGGATAGGGTTGCTTATTTTCAAAACCTATCCTCTGATGAAAATTAACTCCGCCTCCTTTATTGACATTTCGCTGGAGTACCGGCTCCCATCTCAGTTCTTTGTCTGCGCCATACGCCATTAAAGAAGTACGTATGCATCATGGCGGTTTTCTGCCTCTGATAACCCTGCGAAAACATGAAACCTGCGAAGAAAATCATGGACGGGTTGGCGGATGATGTGGGGGAGGAGAAAGGTAGTGCAGGCGGTGACATGGCGGAGAAAAATGCGGTGGAAATGATGAAAATCGCTCTGGTAGAGGTTGGTGGTCTGCAGAACGAAGAATGAATGAAAAACATTAAAAAAAAACACGAAATGGACCAATTATACGTAATGGAATAGGAGTATGTACAGAGGATGCACGTGGAGATGACGTGGCGAGACCAGTGACAGTGAAAAAGTCAGTGGCGGGTGAACAAATATGGACTGTCGATCGTGGCGGAGATCGACGGCGGAGGATGACGGAAGGCGGGCCAGGACATGGACTATCGCGCATGCAACTTCATTATCCATTGTGCACCTTCATCGAGCGATAGCCGCCGTCGGATGGAAATTTGCTCCAGAGATCGAACGATTACGACGGTTTGTTGGGCATCATGGTCGAAGAGATGTCACGCGAGGATGACTTGCTTGGTGGAAAAGTGGTTTTGGAATCATGCCGGAGGGGACGGGTGGCGAAGTGGTGAGTGGAATCGGCGGCCATCGGGAAAAACAAACGGTAGCCCAAGGCGGTGCGAGTAAACAACATGGTTATGAACGGTGAAAGGCGGGGGGGACCCGCGTGGCGGGCGGATTCAGCACCGTCGAGATACGCTGAGATCAGCGGTGGAAAATCGCCGATATGGATTAACTGCAGACCGTTGATTTCGTGGATTTAAATGAACGGCGGAGATGAGATGCGGGGAAACAAGGTGTACGGGCTTGAGATCTTTGGAGCGAACCCCCACAGTGAATAACAGACGTCCGATTGAATCCGCCCACATCCTGAGGAGTCAACTACGGGGGTACCATGGGTTTGACCAATGGATAGAGAAATGCCTCCGCAGGGGCAAGCGCCTTTGGGACTAGCGCTTTGGTCACGGTGCGGGGCTATATGGAGAGAAAAAAAAAAGGCGCGGGGCTAGCGGAGAAGGGGGCTTAGGCCTATTATAAGGTCGGAAGTGGGTTTTAACCCGACTGCAAAAACTTATGATTTTTTAGCCCATTTTAGAGTGTTTCAAGGGTAGCCAAGAGACGATAGGGGAATGAAGGGTGAAAAAGAGGGCCGGACGAGGAACAAGAATAGGATTTAAAGGGGAATTTTGGGAAAACAAAGAGATGGGGATTTAATACAATAGAGGTGCCGGGATAAGCGAGGGAAATTGGGGGCAGAAGGGACTCTTGACCAAGGGGAAACGAGGTAAAAATATGGTATTTTCAAGGGTAACATGTGATAATAATGGGCCTTTTGAGGTGATTATAACCGGTGAGGTTTTAGCTGGGAAGCGTGGGGAATTTTCACATAAGGCAAAGCAAGAAGACCTCAAAAGGATGATGTGTCTTCAAGGGAGATGCATTCCTTGAAGGTTCCAAAATGATATAGCCCCTAGCTTGCTTGTCAATAATTTCATAAGGGGGCTAAGAGTGGCTCCACATGGGGATGGCTTCTTCCTGAAGGAGGGAAGAAACCGGAAATGATCTTTGGAGTAGGCTAGTTGCCTGCTGCTTGGCACATCCCTTTCTTTGAATAGCTACCACCATATGAATATGTTACATCAGTAGAAACATTTTTCCCAATCAAGCTACCTACCCACACTACAATCCTAGCATTTTTTCTTCTTTTGAGGTGCATTTGAGCTAGCAGACCCTTTACATTTTATTTTCAAAACAAATAACAAACCTATTCTAAATCTACCCTTATTGCTCCATGAGACCAGATTAAACAGTTGGCCTCATATGCTTCTCTACCTAATCTAAAATCTGCTGGGATTAAACTGTCCAACAGATTTCTTCTCCTACATTCTAAGACAAGAAATTGAAAAACAGCCAAGCCAAGATTAGACTGTCTGACTTGCTGGAGTGAAGACTTGTACAAAACTGAAAAAACAACTGTGAAGGCGTGAAATCTGTAGTTTTGAAACATCCTTCTTTCTCTATGACTCAGGTTTTGAGCATATTAGAGTCACTTCTTTTTCTTTGATTTCAGCTCTGGTTTTGGGCATATGAGAGCTAGTTTTTATTTTCTTTGCTGGCCCAAGTTTTGAGCATGTTAGGACCAGCTGTCTTCTTTTCTTTGCTCAGGTTTTGAGTTTATTAGAGCCAATCTTTGTACTTCAGAGGTTCATGTTTTGAAAATATCTGAACCTCTCCTTTCTTTCTGTTTTTTGGAACATTTTCTTCTTTTTCTTAAACATGAAAAACTGCAATGGTATGTACAATGGAAATGAAACTGGAAATGAAAACTCAGCTGAAGTAGTGTTTGAGAATCCTGCCATTGACAGGACCCCCAAACAACTCTTTGACATCAAATTCTTGTAGAAAAAAATCATTTGGGCCCACAGTAGCTTGGATAATGTATGGACCCTGCCATAAGCTGTCAAACTTGCCATGTTTACCTTTGTCCTCTCTTCTTGAGTCCCACTTCAGAACCTTGTCACCAATTTTGAAATCAGCAGCTTTGGTTCTTTTGTCAAATAGCTTTTTAATGTTTCCCTGGACTCTGACAACTCTGTTATATACTTCCTCCCTAGTTTGCTGAAGATGGATTGTCTGATTTATCCTTCTTATCATGTTGTCTTCCTCGGATTGGATCTCTTGGACAAGTTTGATTACTGGAACTCCAAGGCTGGTAGGAAATACTGCTTCTGTCCCATAGACTAGCTGGAATGGTGACATGCCAATGGATTTTTTTGTAGTAAGCCTGTCAGCCCACAAAGCATGTACCAACTTGTTGTGCCAAGATTTTTTGTTCTCTTCTAATAGATTTTTGATGATTGCCACTAGGCTCTTATTTGATGATTCATCCAAGCCATTACCCTGAGGGTAATAGGCAGTTGAATGACCAAGCGTGATATGGTACCTGTGACAAAAATCAACCATTTTCTTGGATCCAAAAGAAGCAGCATTTTCGGTGATTATTTTCCTTGGGCAACCAAACCGAGAGAGGATATGACCTTCTGGGAACCTAATGATGACTGAATCGTGGCATTCCTAGTGGGTATGGCCTCTATCCACTTAGTGAAATAGTCAGTGGCTATCAAGATCCATTTGTGTTGTCCCGAGGAGGCTGGATGAATCTCCCCTATAAAATCTAGACCCCATTGCATGAAAGGACCCTCAACTGTAATGGGTTGTAAAGGGAGGGGAAGAAGTTTTCTTTTTCCTTCAAAGATCTGGCATTTGTGGCAAGCAGTTATCATTTTATGGACATCATAAAAAAGAGTAGGCCAATAATAACCAGCCCTGAGTATCTTATTTGTTGTGGCTTTCCAACTCAGGTGGCCTCCACATTCTCCAGCATGAAACTCTTGTTTAACATTTTCAGCTTCAGTTTAAGACAAACATTTTAGCAATAGGCCATTTGGATTTTTCCAATATAAGCTTTCATTCAAGATGCAGTAGTTTCTGGCTCTGAGTTTTGTGAATTTGGCCTTAGTTTTTGACAGTTCTGGAGGAGCATTTAGATTGGTGAGGACATAAAGGATATCAGAATACCATGGAGATTTTTGGAATTTCTCTTCTATAGTGGGATCAAGTAGGCTTTCCTGCTCATCCAAGGCATTCACCATGTTAATATCAAGGGCCTGCAGATTTGATTCAGCCATTAGCTTGGCTAAACCTTGCCCTTTGATCAACTTAGTGGGTTTAATCTCAAGATCATACTCTAGAATCACAGCAATCCACTTGCCCTTTTTCCCATCAGGGTCTTGGGACAAGATATCTTTGACAACAATGTTAGGCACATAAGCAATGGTATGAGAGTGTAACACGTACACCCTAAAATCCTTTAAGGCCTTGACTAAAGCATAAGCCTATTTCTCCATTATTTTGTACTTCAAGGGTGCATCTCTTAGTGCTCTACTGAAAAAGGAAATTGGATGTTCCATACCTTCTGCATTTTTCTGCAACAAAACTACAGCTATGGTGTGCTCTGAGGCAAATGAAAATATCAGAAAATCTTTTGAGAAATCAGGGCTGATCAGAACAGGAGTTTGTGCGAGTGCAAGTTTTACAGATTCGAAAGATTGTTTAGCTCCAACAGTCCATTTCACTTCCACACCCTTCCTCAGCATGTTAGTCATGTTCCTAAGGTGTTCAGCTAGATTGGGAATAAATCTCCTAAGGAAGTTGGTTTTCCCAATGAAGGACTGTAATTCTTTGATGTTCCTGGGATGTGTGATCTGTAGTATTCCCTCAACTCTCTGTGGGTCTATCCTAATTCCCTTCTCAGATATAATGTGGCCCAGAATTTTTCCTTCTTGCAGCCCAAAAACAGTCTTTTTAGGATTTAGTGACAGACCAAACCTTCTACACTTTTCAAATCTTTCTCTCAGGATATTCTACAGGTAACATGGGTCTTGAGGTACGGTATTTATGTCATCATCAGATGATGATGAAGCATCTCTCTTAATAAAATCTATATCCCTTGGCGGCTCTCCCGGAAGGTGGCTCCGACGTTCATCAATCCAGAAGCCTTTAACCTTGTGGTGCCCACTGGGGGTGGTAAAGGAAATGCTGACTGAGATTGATGTACGGGAGTACCAACAGCAGGTTATATCTAAAAAACCATCTAACGGGGAAGATCTTACAGGGCCCACTACCTTTTGTAAGATATGTTCCATTCTAGGCAAAGGGTAGTTATCTTTGAGGGAGGCTCTATTAAGGTTTCTAAAGTCTATGCATAATATGATCTCCCCTATTTTCTTCCTCACAGCCACTAGATTTGATACCCAATCAGAAAACCTCACAGGAACTATTATGTCTGCATCATACATCTTCTTAATCTCCTTCTCCACTGCGGGCAATTGTTTTGGATTGATCCTGCGGAGTTTTTGTTTGAAAGGCTTCTGATTTTCCTTCAAGGGTATCTTGTGTTGTATGATGTTGGTGTCATAGGCCTTTAAGTCTTCATAGCTCCATGCAAACACATCAATGAATTCCCTAAACAGGTCAATGTATCTCTTCTTCATGTCTGCAGGCACAGACTTAGCCAGTTTAATCATTTTGGGTTTATCTTTGGTGCCTATGTCGTATTCTTCTACGTCTGAATCTGCATGTTCTATAGTGGGATTTTTTGCTACATCATCAAAGTCAAAAAGGTCCTCCAAGGGTGCCAGACCTTTGGGTATATTATTATCTTTGGCCTGCAGCACCTTCGTTTCCTCACTATCTGCGTTTTCACGTTCTGTGGTTGCACTTCCAGTTTCTAGGGAAAAAGTGTTTATTTCTATGTTACAAGGTGGGGTTTCTTCTGATTCTTCACTCGGGCGGTTGTCCTCGGATTTGGTCGAACAGAAGAAAAATTGAAACTCGGTTGCCTTACCAGAAAATCTTCAATTTGTTTGTCTCCTTCAAAGACCTACCAATATTTTTCATTATCTAGCACTGCAGGTCTGAATTTGGTTTGAATGATGATTTGCTGGTCAGGTGGAGTCTTAGGATATGAACTAGCTAGGCAAGCTAATCCGTTAGCAATAACTTTTTGACTCTTGAGGACAAACTTTCGTTATATTCTTGATAACAATAAATCAAGTGGCGTTGGGGTATGCTCTTAACACGGGGGTGTTTTGTCGTGTATTCACCATTCCTGCTTTATAGTAACTCACAAAGTCTCCTTGCACGGTTATCCTATGGGCTCTGCTTCTTCAACGATTCAAGCCCGGGATAAGATCCTCATACTTTGCAATATAAGTTGTGCATTGAAGTGCGGATTGATAGCGTTGGCTTTACGCAATCACTTTCTCGCTACGTACACACTTACTGCTCGACGATTTCCTAAAATACAAGAATCCGTTTGAAATTCATTTCCCACGGGGGTTCATTTTCCGTTTCATCATTTTTTCCTTCCCTACAGCTGGGTTCGCCATTGTGTTGCGTTACAGGGTCTGTACTATGCTGCGGGTTGTTTTGTTCTTCATGACATGTGTGGAGTTCAGAGAGTTGGCTACCTCGCTGTTTACGTTCTGTTTCTGGTTTTGGTTCACTCAAAGTTTCCTTTTTAGTACGCTGCCCATGGTTTTCTTCATCATACTCTTCTAGGGTAGCCATTATGTTAAAGTCTATGGGTTCTATGTTATTGTTTGTATTTCTGTCTTCTGATGCTGGCTCTCCTAAGGATTGGTCGTTATAAAGAATGAAAGAATCCAGGTCTGTGTGTACAGAGTATAATGGTGCATTTTCAGGTTTCTCGGGGCTACTGACCAGGAATTTCATTTGAGCTTCTCTATACATTCTTCTAAGTTGGCCGAAGATAGGGATAGTGGCATATGAACCATCCATCTGCATTGTTCCTTGCATCTTGGCTCCCCATGATCTAGATAATAACATGCCATACTTGGGTGGCACATCTGCCACCACAACATCCATGAAAATACACTTAGCAGGAATCTAGGTGAGGCTTACACACAAGTCTTTGATTAGACCTAGGCATTTCACTCTGCTAGAGTCAAACGAATACAAATCTTTGTACGGGCAGGTTATCTCCAGGCCTAATCTTTCCATCACCACCTTAGGCATTAGATTGTGTGATGCCCCAGAATCATGCATGGCATTGTGAAGTATTTTGTCATGAATGTTGAGACTGATATAAAAAGGTGGAACTACCCCTTCCTGAAACTTTCCCTCAATCTTTGGACCAAACAGGAGGGCAGGTTGATCATCACTCAAATTCACAGTGTCGTTGTTTTCCCCCAGATTCAACGCTTTCAAAATTTGGCCTTTATATACATCCTGAGTGGCCAGCTCAGAGAGCGGGACAGAGATTTTAATTTTTGCAATCTCACTTTCCAAATTGAAAGTGGACTGACTCTTGGAAATGCTCGACTCTGTTTTATTAGCCACCTTGGTGACTGAATCAGTTTGTAATTTCTCATTATATACAGGGTTAGGAACAATTGTATCAGGAGTACTAACTCAAGTTCTAGTATTGCTAGCGGGCTCACCTTCTTTTTCATTCTTCTGGTTGTCTTTTTCTTTGTTTTTCCCAGAACTTTCAGCTGGTGATTTGCTATTTATAGAAGATGCTTTAGAAGTTTTATCAGGCCTTTTTCTGATGGTAACCTCAGGAGTCTCAGTTTTGGAATTTTCTTGGTTCTTTTTGCTCCTAAGTTCATATTGTTCTCTGACCTGCATCATGGCATTTTCAAATCCTAATCTATAATCTTCAGTTTCTAACCGTTCCTCATACTAGTATGAAGGTGAGGGCTGATCTTCCCCTGAATCACAGTTAAGGACTGAGTCTTCTGTTTCGAACATGTTTATTGTATTCCCTTCAGACTCTCCTATGATTCCCTCATCTTCATCAAGAAAGTTTTGGAATGGGGGAATAACTTGTTGATCTGATTCTTTTGTCTGTTGGGAGCATTGTTGTTCCTTCTAAAGTTTTGGTTCTAATTTTGGTTCTGGTTTCTGTTATGGTTGCCAACTGTGACAACCATTTTCTGCATCATTTGTTGCAGCTTATCCACATTTTTAGATAGTCTATCATAGTTTGGGTTTGATGTGTAGGCTACAATGTCATCCCTATATGTTACCCTCTTCTCAAATCTCAGTCTTGCTCTTTTCTCAATCAGGTTTGCCTCTATGTTCACTTCTCCTTTCTGCATGTCCTCCAATGTGTTGTACTCTTTATCCCTAAGCTCATAGGCCATGTCAGCATCAAAACCTTCGGGGTATTTTGCTAGGGCCATACCTTGTGGAGGTTTCATATGAGGAGGAAGGGCATTGTAAATGCTGTTAAATCTTGTTGTGTAATCATGGACACTCTCCCCTACATTCCTTTTAAGGCTCATGTATTCTGCTAGGAGTTGGCGAGGGTTTTCCCTAGTTTCCCATTTGTTTATGAAGGTCTGATATAACGCAGGGAGATCTTGGATACTGCCAGGAGGTAAGCTTTTAAACCATTTCTTTACATCACCCCCTAAGATTTGGGCAAAGATTCTCATTTTTATTGTTTCATCATCAATTTCCATGTAGTCAAAAGAATCCTCCATATTATCTACGTGTTGCTGAGCTGTGATTGATTCTTTAGTAGTGAAGTGTGGGATTTTTGATTGATAATCATTGGGTAAGGGTAACAAGGGATGAGGTAAAACTAGAGGTGCATACCAGGCTACCATGATAATGTTTTGATGACGTATAGGGTTGGCTTGAGCAGCTGGTATATGGATAACAGGGATTTTAGGACCAACAGAAGTTTGTTGGGCAGATCTAGGGTGGGAGAGCCCCAAGTTTTGGATGAAGTGGAGATCAGGTGGTGTGGATGGAGGGGTTCCTCTATCTCTAGTGTGTTGACCACTATGAGATGGTGAACTGTGAAACTCAGGGTCTGGCTGGTCTAGATGATTGAATGACCTAGTTCTTGGTAGCCTATTAGGCGGGTCTAGGTCAGGGAGAAAATGTGATAGAGCTGTTAGGTCTTCTGGTGCGGAATTAGCTCTATGAATGTGACTAGAAATAGTTGGTCTTTTAGGTGTAGGATATCCCTTGAGGATACTCTCTGGATTGTCGACTATTTCAGGTGGGTCAGGGTTGGGATAAGCTCTTGTGTGAATTGTTCTAAAAGCCAGAATGCTTTTTCCTAGCCAACCAGCTTAACCCTACTTGTTACTTTTACTATAGTTGATGTTGTGTCAGAGGCTGGTCTCCCAGTGGAGTCTACTGATCACTAGTGGAGTCTTTTCATTTAGGAACAATGGAGTCACCAGGTGGAGGGTTTTAGGGTATATCTAAGGGGTTACACTATCCACCACAGTGCTCAGGCACTATCACCTTTCGGGAATCTCCTCAAAAACATCAAACTCCAACCAAAGATTGAATGGGAGGGCATTTACCAGATATGTCACCTCCGAAGAGGGTGAGATCCGGAGGCTACCTAGCCCTTTCCAGGCTCTGTCTAAGAGTATGATGGACACTCAACAATGGAGGTCGATTCAAGAAAGGAGTGGCTTACTGTCAACCTAACCAGATTTCTAAGTTTCCGAGTCTTGAAAAATGTTTAAGGTGAAATGCACTCAGAGTCCCCAGTATGGTCGCCATTATGTTGGGGTTCCCATGTTTTGGCCAGGTTGAAAAGACTAAAAGATGAGACAACATAGAACCACTTTCAGACCTTAGGATCTAGCCCTCCTAGGTCTAGAGAGGGATCTCTCTATGATTGTCAAAGTATATATGTCTTTGAGGCTCAAATTTTAAGATGTTAGGCTAGTTATAGGCTCAGGGTTGTTTGTTTGGTTGTTTATGTTTAGTTGTTGGGAATCAGGAAAGCAGGGTCCAATATAAGACAAGGATGAGAAAAGAGGAAATTTAGGCACAGGTAGATAACTCAGAGAACATCAAGGCCATTGGGCAATGGAGTCAAGAAAGGATTTACTTGTAATCAATGTGCGAGCTTTCAGTTGGGCTAGTCATCTAGAGCATTTGGATCTTAAAGGATGATTGGCGAAATGGAACATTAAGGACTGAAAATGAGTGAAGGGGGAACCATCCAATCCTATCTATAGATCAGGTTAGAGGTCATTTAACTCCAGACCTGCTTGGACAAAATCAGAGGCAATACAAGGGATCTTAGAAAGGCTTAACTGAGATGGAAAGATCCTAGTGAGGCAGAGACAGGGTCCTAGACCTCCCAGTGTTCTCAACTCATCCAACTAGATCCTAACAAGAACATCTAAACGTAGATTTCATTAATTCATACATCAGAGAGCAGGAAATGACCTCAACTACACTGGTTAAATCAATTGAAATCAATATTCAGATACACATATAAGCAGAAAACATAAAAGGCTGGGAGAGCAGCAACATAAGGTACCTATCAAGGGTAAATCTTATGCCAAACTTCTGATGCGAGCCTATAGAAATGGAATGAAATGGAATCAAACACAAAGATAAGAAAACATCACCAGCTGCTTCAGATCAAGATCCAAAGAAATGTGCTTGTCATATTAAAAACAACACCAATTAGGTACATCATTGCTCACAGCTTGAACATTCTGTCTGAATACATCAAATCTCAGCCTATCTTACAATATTACACAGAGAACTTGTCTCAAGAGGAAAATGCTTTCATTTCTCTGATATCTCACCAAAAACTATTACAATAATTTCCTTCTGCGTTTTATAGCAGAGGATGAACAGAAGATCGACTGAGGACGTAGGTGAACACTAAATGTAACATTAAACACAGAAAATAATAGAGGGCCGAAACCCATCTTGTTTTAAATCTCTGCATTTATCTCTAGTATGGCTTTGGTGTTCTGACTGCAGTACTGTGGTACTTATTAGTACAATAACAAAAATAAAATAAGAAACAGTGAGGTCTGCCCTACTTGAATCACCAATGCTTTTGATCACGTAGGGCTGCTGTCGGGTAAGAAACTTCAGGAACACGATGTATAATAAAAACTGCATGGGCACTTTGTCCTCTGATGGAGGAAAACATTCTGCTGCTGTAGAAACCCTGGCGGTACGATCTATCGTGAATTAAACTTCTGATTGACCTTCAGGGTTTTGAATCTGGTACTTTGCCTCTGAAACTGCTACATTATGGATCCAAATCTTCAGTCCTGAGTACTGAAAACTATGATCATAGGATGGTTTTACTACTGGTCCATAAATGCCTCGATTCTGCAAGATCTAAGCTTTAATGGCGTCGGATAGGGTTGCTGATTTTCGAAACCTGTCCTCTGATGAAAATTAACTCCGCCACCTTTATTGACATTTCGCTGGAGTACCGGCTCCCATCTCAGCTCTCTGTCTGCGCCATACGCCATTAAAGAAGTGCGTATGCATCATGGCAGTTTTCTGCCTCTGATAACCCTGCGAAAGCATGAAACCTGCGAAGAAAATCATGGACGGGTTGGCGGATGATGTGGAGGAGGAGAAAGGTAGTGCAGACGGTGACATGGCGGAGAAAAATGCAGAGGAACAATGGAAATCTGCTCTAGTGGAGGTGGCGGTCTGTGGAGCGAAAAACGAACGAAAAAACGTTAAAAAACACAAAATGAATCAATTATATGCAATGGAATGGGAGTATGTACGGAGGATGCACGTGGAGATAACGTGGCGGGACCGGGGACAGTGGAAAAGTCAGCGGCGGGTGAACAAATCTGGACCATCGATCGTGGCGAAGATCAACGGCGGAGGATGACGGAAGGCGGGCCAGGACATGGACTATCGCACATGCAACTTCATTATCCATCGTGCATCTTCGTCGAGCGATAGTCATCGGATGGGCTGCTCCAGATCGGATGGTCTTCAGCAATTTCGCTGGGCATCTGTGTCCGGAAAATAACGCGCGAGTTAATGGGCGAGATTGGTGGTTTTGAAAAGGTACAGGAGGATGCGTGTCGTGCGATGTATGGAATCACTGGGTGCTCGGGGAAAACCACTCACCGTGCATAAGCGGTGCGGAATAGACCATGTTGTTTCCGGAGAGTGCACGGGGGACCACCAGAGCGGGGAGATCCGAACCGTCGATCTGACAGGAAAATGAACGGCGATGGCGTGATCTAGGAAATGAACGGAGAACCACGGCCGCCTGCGGGATTAACGAGGACCATTCGATCTATAAATATCGACGGTCAGGGATGCCCCCGATATGGATGAAACGTGGACCGTTGATCTGCGGATTTAAATGGATGACGGAGATGAAGTGCAGGGGACCAAGGTGTACGGACACGAGAATTTTGGAGCGACCCCCCGCAGAAGCACCTTTCCGCCTAGCGCTCGGTCACGGCGCAGGTTATATGGAGATAAAAAGGTGCGGGGCTAGCGGAGAAGGGGCTGAGGCCTATTATAAGGTCTGAAGTGGGGTTTTAACCCATTTTTAATGTATTTTGAGGCCTCTAAAGGGTAACGATAGGAAGGTGGAGGGGGAATTCTGGAAAACAAAGGGTGTAGGGATTTTCAAAGGAGATTTCAGGGATAAACGAGGGAAATTGGGGGGAAAGAAAAAGGACTCTTGACCAAGGGGAAAAATGGGGTAAAAATGGTATTTGCAAGGGTGACATGTGATAATAATGGGCCTTTTGAGGAACAGAGATTATAACCAGTGAGGTTTTAGATGGGAAAACAGCAGGGGGAATTTCACATAAGGCAAAGCACAGAGAGACCTCAAGGATGATGTGTCTTCAGGGGAGATGCATTCCTTGAAGGTCTCCAAATAACCTCGCCCCCAACTTGCTTTAGTAAGGTGTGCCATAGGGGGCCTAACGGGGCCAAGGCAAGCACCTCCTAAAGACAAAACCTGACATGTGGGAAAATATATAATCTAAGTAGAGTAAGTAAGGTTCTGGCTATGGTGACTAGCACCATCGACGAATCCCAAAATGTAGTTGTTTGTGACAAAACCTACCAACCCAACAGAAATCATGATAAGAAAATATTTAAAATATTTAAAACTAAAATCTAACTAAATATAGACTACTAATATATATCAATTACAAGTGATAATTCTCAATCATTACTTCCTAGCTATAATACCTCTTGAGATAGATCTAATTCTTGGCTTAGGGTGCACATTCGTTTTATATTATTCTAATTTTAGGATCCTTTTTTAATAATTCACCTCACTATGTAAGGACTGTTCCATATGTGGTTGAAATTTCTTTCCCCTAAGGCATCCTTGTAATGATCATAGACTAGGGTTAAGTATCCTTGTAATAAAAATTGAGTGTGGATGGACTTATCATATTGAGCCTTGACATGTTTTTTTACTCTTCATTCACCATAGTCGCATCTCTGAATTGCTCATTGAGTTCTTATAGGTAAATCAAGCACCCCTTAACGGAAGTGGTGTTAGGAAATAACTCAATAGCTATATTTAGAGAAGGGATTTCAAATTCAACTATAATAATTTGTTACACCCCTTGAATTCTTTAGAAAGCTGTAAACCTAATGGACATCTCAACTAAAGTTTAGTAGGCCTAGAGAGATGGAAAGAGAATTAAGTGCCAATTGTTTTTTATTGCATCAATAGTTAATTAGAGAATGGTATTCATAGAATCATTCATTTAATCTACTTGAACATCAAACTATGTATGGTAGGGTAATAAGTGTTCTTGGGATATCCCAACTTGGTTTCCAACTTAGTCATCATATTGTTTTGAAATGATTGCCATGATTAGTTAAAATCTTTGTAACCACACCAAATCTTGCTATAACATGGGTAAATATGAAAATTACCACCATATCACTATAATTAAATAAATTTGGCATGGTTTCGACCCACTTTTTATAGTAACCTACTGTTGCAATTATATACTTATGCTTCCTAGCCAAAGATGGGTGGAAGGTGGTGAAATTGGCAACCCATTTAGTGAAGGGTTTGACAATATTGATGGGAAAAAGAGGATTTAGGTGCACCTGCATCTTCCTTGTAGACACTTATCATGCGTGGAACTTATTTAATGCTTCCACACAATCCTTGAAAATATATGGTCGAAAGTACCTAATGTGTAGTATCTTTTGGGTTATTTCCAACCTAGATATATGACCAACGTAGGCTCCACTATGGAAATTGTTTATAAAATTCTCAACCTTCTCATGAGTTAAATAATGATGTAGAATAAAATCCACCCATTGGCGATATATGGGGTCACTGATGATGAGGTAGCTCTTGTTATGGTGACATACATGATGCCACTCATCTTAGGAGAAGCCAAGAGGAAATGTTCACATCTAGATATAAACATGTATATCACTATAATAAGGATCATTTGAGTCAATGATGAATAAATTATTTGTGAGTGTATATTTCCATAGCCCGTCGTCATGTTGATGTCAGTTTTTGGATATATGTTGTGTGTGAGTTTACTAATGTCCTATGTTTTGAGTGGTCTCACCACCCATCATTGGGGACTAAATAATGGGTGGTGAGACTACTTGAAACATAGGACATCAATAAACTCGCACAAAACATATATCCAAAAAATTACATCAACATGACTATGGGCTGTGGAAATATACACTCAAAAAGCATTTATTCATCATTTCCTCAAATGATATTATTTAAAACAAAATTAGGATTTTTGTTACACCATTTTTTGGTCATCTAACCTGTTACTATTAGATGGACCTAAGTACACCATGTAAGACCAATTTTACCCTAAGTAAAATTGCTTTCACTATGAACAATAACTTAGTAAAACACCTTTATTAAGTTGTTTATGGTCTAAACAGGAAACCCCATGAGGAAATATTAAATAAATCCACATTTGTTTTATTTTCCTCAAGGAATAATTAGTTAAACAATAGTTTAATTAATATTCCTGGTCATATTTAACCCAAAATAGAAAAATTAATTATATAAATTATTATTTATCTTATTATTTTCTAGGAATAATTATTTAAACCTTATTTAAATAATACTTGTTAAATTTGACTAAATCACTCATAAATAGTTAAATAAATCATTATTTATTTAATTATTACTCAACCACATCCTTAAAATAATAAATAAATCATTTATTTATTTATTATTTACAAATAAAGGGATTTGACACAAGTCAAATTCTTTTTCACTCCAACAAATATAATAAAATATTCCATAAAAGTTGGATCTTGATTTGGTTAATAATATTTTAATTATGCACCAATATCTAGACTAACTCAATATTTTGTTATAAATAGAAGGTTTTTCCATTCATTCACCACCTTTTGTTGCCAAACGATCACTTTGGATCTATACCTTTAGTTTGAATTTGATCCACCATCATTGTCATATTTTTCTATCTTTTTGCTTGTGAGATCCCTTTGAGTTCCATTTTTGTCTGGGTTTTCTACACCATCAAGAGAGAGGGATTTTAGATCTGAAGTGCTGAGGACTTACAAGAACCCATCCCATTGAGGAGAACTGGTAACATCCTTCTATGTTTTTCTCCCAAGTGCCATTAATACAAAATCCATTTAACATATTCTTGTCTTGTCTATTGGATGCATGGATAAACTCTTGTTTTTATTTACTGCTTAATGTCTTTTAATGCATAGTGTTGCACTGAAAATTTTCATCTTGACATTCTGCTATCTGTATGAGCTCATTATCATTCATGCTTCCTCCTTTGCAAGTCTAACTCATCAACTCCTCATGTCAAGCCCTAAAACAGGAGAAAAAACCCTAAAAAGCTCCAAAACCCTGGGTACGCAGGTAATGTGAAGCTTACCTGCATTCCTGGCTAGGGTACGCAGGTAATGTGAAGAAAAATTGTGTTCCAGAACACAGTTTCTCTATGTAATGCCCGCGTACCCCCTTCAAAGTCAAAAGGGCGAGAAACCAAAGTAAAAAAGTTGTTTTTTGGTCAATTTTAGAAGCTTCTGGATGAGATTTTTTGGGGGTGAGTACGCTCTTGTAAGGTTCATGCATCCCACACCTTAAGGAGCTAACCCCTTGATGTGAGGAGCCTATCCCTTTGAAGGAGGATTCTATCCCTTCATAGGTGGAACCCTAACCTCCTCATCTGCACTATAAAAAGAGGCATTAGGTAGCCTCAAAGGGAGTTCAAACTTTAGTGTGTGATTGAGGTGAAGTGTTGTTGAGATTTAGACTCCTTTCTGCTAAGCTTTTGTGAGGAAAGATCACATACCTCTATGTGCTCCTGGAGGAAGAGTGCAAGGCTTATCAAAGTAGAGGAAAATCTTGCTTCGGACCCCGGGAAGGCCTGTTCAACATCAAGGCTAAGGCTGTAAGGTTCTTTTATTATTTCAAAGTTAATACAATCAAGTTTGTTTTTCTCAATAAATTGTCGTTCGATTGTTTATTTCAATAAGCTGTCATTTGATCGTTTATTTCATAGATTCCTTGATCACTATGATAGGTATGTTTTATAATTATTTTTTATATAGGTGCTATTTAATATTTGCTTGTTTGTGATTGCAGGTCTTTAAAGACGACACTTTCAAGCGACGGAAGAACTATTGTTGTGACGGAAGAACTATTGATGTGACGGAAGAACTACGGTTGCAAATAAGCATTTGGATCTAAGGTAGGATCGACACCTTTATAGCATTTACTTGTAAAATGAATATATGTAGAGAAAGATAAACTTAGTTGTTCGTTTGTTGCTAGATTGTCTTCTAACACTAAGGAGATCAATCTTGTCCACAAGATCAATTTATCCAGCCAACACATAGATCTATACTTTTGCAACATTTATCTTGATCAACTAATTGCAGATCTAAAGATATTGGCAGCCATCTTTGCTGTTAACTCTGTTTTTTATGCACAATAAAGTGGTATTTTTTCGTACACTTCTGATTAATATTCATACTAACAATGTTTCTAAGCATTCAGACTGTTGTTCCAACAAGCATTAGCCTTCTCAAGCTTTAGGAACTAATGGGTAATATGGTATTCCTTACATAACTTGCAAGGAAATTTCATATTCTTCTTATATTTTTTCCCCTTATCATATTATTGTTGTTACTATTCACATTGTTCCCTCTATCTCATTTATTATTCTTATTTCTATTCTTACCTCTAGGTTGTTGGTTACCCTTTATATTTTATGATTGCATAGTTTTCACATCAAATTATTTAAGTGTCACGAAGGTTGAAACATGAGCTTGGTTAGTCATATGTAGAGAGATCTTCTTCATTTGGTTTATCACTTGAATTGAGTTAGAATTATTTTTATAACCCACAAAACATCGATGTGTGGTTTACACATTGATTTTATAGGGTCAATACTAGGTATTGATGCATTTGAGAAGATCTCATATAGAAATCTAGACTCGAGTAGATAATATTTAACTATGAGTCTTTGTAAATGATTTCCTCCTCATTCATAACTCTATATATAGAGAAAGATTTTAGGAACCATTCCAAAGGGAACTCTTGGATAATATGATCCTTTATCATTTGTTTTATTTTATGCCACTCTTGGATGTGGCCATATATGTGGGTATCATTGTCTTTCCTAAAGGTATAGAAGAGATCAATCCCAACATCATATTGAATAAGAAGTTGAAATTTTTTTAAGAAAACCATGGAAAATGAAGGAAATGTGCTAAATGATGCTCCTTTGAGCTTAATATACCGGTTTACTATCAATTCAGTAAGGGTACATTGGAATATCCTCAATCTAACGTAGTCATCCATAAATGAGTTTAACGAGAACAAAAATGGAACATTATCACATGATTTGTTAGATATTCATCAAAACCCTGTTTAAACTTTGGAATGTATAATGGTAGTTTACTAGTGACCCAAGTCCAATTTATACTAGAATGCATTAGATTGTTGGTTAGATTTAAAAGGTTTAGAAAATTATAAGTTTCCAAAAAGGGAAGTTTTTTTATGAGTAATATAATTCCATTCTACAAGGTTATGTCCTAGGATTTAGTTGATACAGGATAATTACCTATCCCATAACTAGTTTGAAATGCATAGGGAGAATTCATTTGATATCTAGGATTTTGATTAAAATTTGCTAGGACTTTGACATATGGAAGGAAACCTCCTCTCATCAGATTCACATATCCTTGGAAAGGATTGCTTCCCTTTGGCATATATGAAGGTAGAAAATTTTTACTCATTCAGTTACCAAAATTGGGGAAAAAATTACTACCCATTGAAATCCATTAAGAATGGAAGGAAAAACCCATGAAATTCCAAAATCCCTGGAAGGGATCAACCCCCTCTTGGAATTCCATAACATAGAAGGGATGTTCTTCCCAAAGAAATTGCGGACATAGGAATGTCGCCACCTCTGAACATAAAAGCATGTAAGGAAGTATAAAAACTTCTAGCTGAGATGTTGGCACTAAGAAAGAGTGGGGTTGTATTCTATTGGATGTGTGGCATCCCAACCAATGACATAATAAATAAAAATATCCCCCAACATATGAAGTAAGAGTTTGGGAACCCATGCCACTGCTAAATATAGGGATGCGAGGTACAATATCTTCTCATGATACTCATAAAATCTAAGGACTGGTGCTAATGGGATGACTAGGGATAGGAGGATTAACCACCCCACTATATTTTCCCAATGTGGAGTGTGAGTGCATCAAGATCTTGAAGGATTTCCATAGTTTTTTGTCACTTTTCACTGAAGAAATGGTTTCGGAACATTTCAAAAATACTTAATGAAGGGAGGATTAAATTTCTTAGGAATTAAATAATTGAGGTCCTCAACCTCAAGGGGATCAAGCATATTGAAGAAAATGAGAAGGAATAATCCTTTGGATATGTATTTTGAAATACTTGAGAAAACCATCATCTAAAAACTCATCATTAATTAATTATTCATTGAGTAAATTTTCATAACAACAGGGGTACTATATTCCATTGGCTCTTATGGAATGATTTTTTTCAATGTGCGCCTTTGTAGAATTATCTCAATACTTTTAGGTGAAATTCCTTAGGTACTTTGAGAGTAGTAGAGTGATTTATTAGCCACTTTGAATCAAAGATTCAAAGGTAGTGAACCTCTATCAATCTAAGCCAAACTAAAAAAAAAAAACATAGAGTACAAAACTACAAAATACCTAATTAAAATAAACAATAAAACCACTCCTCCAAAGCACAATCTAGGGTGGTTAGGACTTGGGTGTGTAACAAAGTTTACCAAGGGCCTTCTAGAGCTTATATTGGGACAATGAGGGCCCAAGTCTAACAAAAAAAGGCATGGGAGACAACTACAATAAGATACACATAATATCCCTTCTCGATCCAAGTACCCTTATGAACATGGGGCACTCTCTAGGGGTATTGGAATGGAGATTTTAAAAAGAAACGTCTCACAAGAATGACATGCACTTCCCACCCATAGTCAACTATGTGAAAACCTAGGGAAAACTACTAGAAGTATCAGTTAATAATCATGAGCAAGTGAAACATTTGTGGGTTAGGACCACATGTGTGGGTAAGGAAACAAATCCCTAAACTTTAAGAAGTGTTTGTCTACAAAGATGCTTGTACCTCAGAAATCCCTGTTCACATAGTAATCCACATACACCAAGAAAATAAAAAGAGAGGATATTACCTCCACTTTTCCTAATGAAGCCTCAAGATTTAAAATAATGTTAGATGTGCTTTCTTGGAAAATGATCTTCGCTGCTACTAGATTTTGCATTCTTTAATTTGATCTAGTTTTAGTTTTGAGTTCTTGGGGAATCTATTTTCCAATCTATCCCAAGGTCTTAGGTCTTAAAGCCTAGAATAATTTGGTTTTCTATAAAATCAAAGTATATTTGATATTAATTTGAGTGTTGAATTTTAAGGCTATTCACTTCTCAAGGGTATGGACATGGAATAAATGATGCTATACACTCTTGTTTAAAAAAACTTATAAGAACATTGGAAAACTAGAAATGCATGAATTATTCAATGACTTCAATTTAGATGCATGATTTTTTTTTTTAAATTATATTTCAATGCAACACATATACTTCAAATTCATTATATATATATTTTGGTGATTATTATGATGTAGACCCTAATAAACAACTAAACTAAAAAATATGAAACTTCTAGCAAACTTCAAAATGTGTAATCAATCATGGGAGGCAAGTTATGGGGTGGGGGGGGGGCATTTTTCCCAGAGGAATAACTGAAGGAAAATATGCTTGGAATTTAAGGAATTTGTCAAATATCTAGCCAAGGCATACACTCTTCTCCAAGGTATCATTTTGTCTCATTCTCCTCATCTTAGACATATCAAACTCATCGTAGAGTCATATATCATTCTGAGACATATGCACCTCGGAACATAGGCCAATAATATAAATCTAGAAGAAATTCTCAATAGATTTTGACCTTTAATTGAAAATATGGACAGTCCATTTGAATGGTATCATGTACAAAAACATAACCGAGAACTAGCTGAATCCTAGGCCAATTTGGAAAACCAAATAGGAAAAAAAGAACATTTTTTTATACAATGGGAAACATTTCATACAACCTATCCCATAAGCATGATTTTCCTTCAAGTTTCATTTCAGTGGATATAATTGGGGGCTTGATGGAGGATTTAATTACACACAAAGGAAAGAGCTCATCCTACAAGCATTTAATCCTCTTCAAATTCTAAGTGTAATTATGAATTTAAAGTGCAATATTGATTTGTTGGAAAATGTGGTATTAAATCTTATTAAGTTAGGTATAATAAATTATTTGAAAGCTCATTCTATTTTCTTGGGTCACACAAATGAAGTTCCTCTTTCCTCTACATCGAATAAGAAACTTCCTATGGAGAATGGATGATATGCTCTTTGTTGGTTATGGAATTTATGATGTAAGTTTGGGGAAGGATTTGAGACTTCTGAATTAATTTTATTTTTAAATATTTAGTATCAAAATAATCCTAACTCTAATGGATATCCTACCTATGTAGCTCATCTCTATGCTATAGCAACACTCTTTTTGTAAATAAATATTATTCTTTAATTTTTTATAAAAAATATGCATGAAATAAAACAATATTAGAATGATCTTTTATTTTCATGATGATAAATGTGAGATACAATTATTCAAGTATGACATCAATTGTTAAATGACAATAAACACACACTCAATGACTATAAACAATAAGTAAGTTGACAAAAATAAGGAAAAACAAGACTAAAGAGGAGAAAAAATCACTTTTTAGAATGCACTTGATTGTTTTGTAAGATAAAGATGTGATTACTTGCACCTTTCTTAAGGAAAACTAGTGAGTACTTGTTTTGTTTCCAAAAGGAAACCTAAGAGTGCTTTCAGTTACAAGGAATTTGCCTCAAAAAACTAGAGAAGCTAGATAAATTTAACACTACTACTAAAAGTAATATGGAACACCCTATAAAGAATAAAACTAGGAGTTAATCCTCCACAAAGTCACAAATTCTATTACAGATAAACTTACTCTATTCTATGACTAGGGTGAAATAAAAATAGATTGGATTTTGAAGACAACAATCTAATTTCTCCTAGATTGGGTTAGAATAATTCAAGTATAAGTACTAGGTAGTTACGAGGACTCACTTAGATGAAATATTGGTTGGATATAATATGCATGAACCTTCCTTGATCCAATACTTCTACTCCTCCCTACTCTCCACAAGCCTACACAGAAATAACTAAGAAGACTTCCTCAAACTAAATTAAAAAAAATAACCAAATTGTTAAATAACCAAATAAATAAATGAAATTAGATGCATTGGTACCAACAATATAAGATGAAAAAATATGCATGAAAATACATAGTAACTACTTGGGTGAAGAAGAAAAATAATAATACAATATGTTATACATTATATTGCTGACAATGCCCATAACCACCATCCAGACTCATCCTACCTTAGGCCACTCAATACAACTACACCTATGATGCTCTACTCCATTTGAAGAAGAGGAAGACAAGGGTGTTTTGGGCCTCTCTCTCAAACAATAGGGTAATGGATCAACTAAGAATAATAATTCTCAGGGAGATGTTGGTAATAAAAACCATGAGGATAAAATGTCCTAACTAGTTAGGAAAAAATTATAACTTCGATATGCAAGGGCATGATGTGATTTATACTTCATTGAAATGTTATTTATATCATTTAAATATGGTTAAGATTGTTTCTCACATGAATTAACACATTATGGAACCAATTTTCATATAATCTCCACTTACGACTACATTTTTTTCCAGAAGAAAAATTGAAACTTTCTATTAGCTATAAAATGTTTACAAAGTACATGCAGAATGCATTCTATTTATTTTCTCTCTCTAAAGAGTGCAAAGAATAGATCCATACAGCTGATCCTATTACAGCCAAAATCTCACAAAAATCACAGAAAGTAACATCTCTGCCACAAGCTTGCTCTAATAGAGCAATCAATCTTTTTTAGTCCTACACTCTCTCTGAGGCTCCTCCGGAGAGGAAAACACCCCAAGGTAGAGAATGAGACAAAATACCACCATCCAGTGGAATCCGAGCTCCCTCTTAGGAGGAAATGAGCTCAAACAAATCCCACATCCGACCCAAAACCATAGATAAATTCTGTCAAAAATTTAGAGCAGTGTATCATTGTAACAAGATAAAGAAAAAGATAATATGGAACAAAAAAAAACAGAACCAATGGAGCAGAAATAAACTCTGCAGTCTGTACAGACCACAACACCAATAAAAAATAAGGAGCATGGACCAACTCCACTGGTCCCTCAGCATCAGAATCACTTGTTTTCCAGCTACCCAGAACTTGCTGTAGGCCCTCTTTAGAAAGGAGGTCTGCTGCAACGTTCCTTTCCCTGTAAATGTGGGAACAGAGATATAAGTAAAGCTATTTTTAAGTAAACAAATCTCTTCAAGGATAGGCATTAAAAGATAACTTTGGCAGATGTAGTCCTTATTAAACCATTTTAAAATATTTAAGGAATTCCCAAAAATCTGGATAGAGCGAATGCCCGGCCAAAGAAGCCAACACAGAAGCAGATGAAGCGCTTTGATTCTGTATAATTATTTGTTTCAACCCCTAAGCCCATCGAGGCCTCTTTGAGTCTGTTTGTGCTGAATTGGATCACAATACTTGCCCCACACCTGTCCTCACTACTACAAGCTCTGTCGAAGTATGCCCACGACATATGTTCATTGATAACTTCTGGGGCTACCATCCTTCTAGGGTGGTTTGGTTTGGGAACGAGCATGTTAGCAAGAATAGCCATACTTTCAGTCGCAATGAATTGAAAATTGGGTTCTATCTCCTTAAAAATGGCTTGATTCCTCGCCAACCAAATTCCCCAAGAAATAATCAAGGGCAGAGCTTTCCAATTATCCCCAAACCTATCCTGCCACCATAGCTCCCAGGAAACCCCAACCGATCTTCCCACCCATCATTGGTGCTTCCTAGCAATGGCCATCACCTCCCCCCACATATCCCAGCTAAAATGACAGCTAATGAATAGATGATAGACCGATTCCGAATCGAGTTTGTACAGAGGATAGCTTCTGGGATCGACTTTATTATGATTCAAAAAATTATCCCATGTAGGCACTTTATTATTGAGCATGCAGCAAAAGAACATCCAAATTTTAGCTGGGCATTTCAGTTCCCAAAGCTTTTCCTCCCACCATGCTGGTGCATCCCAGCCTCTTTTAGCCATCAAGAAAGCATATATGAATTTTTGCGTGTATTTCCATGAAGGGCTAGGGGCCCATCTTAAGTCATACTCCTTGTCCCTAATCCAAACATGGGTGCGTTCCAACTCCCCAATATAATTTTTCCAAACTTCATGCCATTCCAGGTCGAGATTCAGGTCCTCTCCATTCTTCCATCCTTGTGCCCAACATGAAGAGGCCTCCTTCTTAACTATTTGATTCAGGAACTGGATCCCCTTATCCTTTAGCATATCCATCAAATCTAAAGGTAGTACGAATAGATCCTTACTTCCAACCCAGGAGTCAATCCCGATCCTCACCTTTTCACCATTTCCCACCTACCAGACAAGCCCCTCATCTATTATATGAATGGATCCAAGGATCACCTTCCACACCACTGAAGATTTATATGGTTTTTTCCCCACCGCACATAGCCAATCTGAAATCTCCAAAGGGTCTTTATACTTCCTCTTCATAACCTGCGACCAAAGAGATTCTTTATATAGAATCCTCCAACCCATTTTGGCCACCAAAGAGTTCGAAAATGCCATAAGATCTTTGATACCCCACCCTCCCTAATATTTTGGTCTAGCTATGTTGTCCCAAGTCACCCACAGCAAGATCTTTTCCTCCTTTGATCCTGCCCACAAGAATTTGTTGCACAACTTTTGCACCCTTGATAAAATATTCCGAGGAACCCAAGCCAGCATAGCTCAATACACTAGAATATCCATCAGCACCGATCTGACCAAAACCATTCTTCCAGCTCTTGACAGCCAGTGGAAACTCCAGTGAACAATGCACTTTTCAATTTTAGTTATCAGCCAAAGCCAATCCACTATTTTTTAATTGTTAGGCTTAGTAAAAACCCCAAGTATTTCAGGTTTCCTTCAAGATTTTTGACCTAAAAAGGTAGCTCCTTAGAAATATTCCTGGCTTCTCCTCCCAAGATGCCTTCAATAATAATAATAGATTTTGCATAGTTAATACTCATCCCAGTGGCTTTCAGAAAAATATCAATAATCTGCTTGAGAATCTGGGTCTCGCTTCTACACCCATTGCTGAAAACAAGAATATCATCAATGAACAAGAGGTGTGTAATTTGAAGATTGATGGCTACCTCTATTCCATTGAAAACTCCCATCCTTTTTGCATCCACAATCAGCTAACTCAAACCTTCTGTTGCTAAGAGGAATCCCTGTCTTAGACCCCTTTGACTCTTAAATAAAGGCGATGCAGCCCCATTAATGAGAACAATAAAGCTAACATTTGTAATACAACTCATTACCCAATTGATGAAGCAAATATTAAAACCAAGATGAGTTAAAAGTAGTCTAAGGTACATCTAGCTGATTTTATCATAGGCTTTATCTAGATCAATATTTATAATCATACCCTTCCTTTTGTCTTTTTTGATGCTATGAAGGGTTTCCTGGGCCACCCCAATGGCTTTGTGAATCTGCCTCCCTTCTCAAAACCCAAATTTCTCCTTTGAGACATTCTTAGAGAGGACCGGTTTAGGTGAACAACAATCACTTTCGAGATAATCTTATACACACTATTACAAAGGGATATTGGCCTGAAATCATCGAAGGAGTTTGACTCATCTTTCTTTGGGATAAGAGCAATGAAAGTAGAGTTCAGAGGTTTCAATATGGCACCATTCCATCGAGATTCCTCCACCACTGTCGTGAGTTCATTCCCCAAATCTTCGAAAAAGTGAAGGAAAAACTCAATGGTCCATCCATCTGGACCTAGACTTTTGTCCTTCTACATGGTCTTCAGTGTCCCTTCCACTTCTTCCTTGGTCACTTGAATAGTCAAAACTAGATTATCGTCTGCATCCACATAGCCCGGAAAGAGTTGGGCCACCCTTACGACCTCAACTATGGTCACTTCTGGAGGGGCCTTGAAAAATCTGCTAAAGTGCTCCTTGCTCATGTTTTCTAGCTCCGAAAAGGATTTTTCCACCCCTTCACCCTCCCTCCTCATCCCCCAAATAGTGTTAGCATTCCTTCTCCCTTTCGCATAGTTGTGAAAGAAATTTGTGTTTTCATCCCCTGCCTCTAACAAAATCATCCGACTTTTTAATCTCCATTGTTCTTCTTTTTCCATAAGGATCTTCCTTCTATCCCTTTCTAGAGCAAGGATTTCATCCCCCTTTTGTCCTGATTCATAACTATCTATCTCCGGGCTTTCCATTTTTTCTATTTCTGCTCCTATCCTCTTCAGTCTTTCCTCCTTCTCTTCTCTTATTAACTTGGCCCAACCAATAGTTTCCTTCTTCATAGATTTAAGGTTTTCCCAGAAGTGGCCCACTTTGGACTGAGGTTCAGATGCCCCCCAATGTCTCCAAGTAGCTTTAAAGAGATCCTTGTAAGAATCCTCTTTTAACCAACCCGAGTTGAATTTGAAGGGAGCCCCTGGTTTGTCCAGGAAAACTTTGATTTTAAGGAGGATAGGGTGGTGGTCGAAGCCCCCCCCCCCCCTCTCCTATCCGCTGACGAAAATCTTGATGCCTCTCCATTAGCTTGAAGAAGTCTGATAAGGGTTCAACCCTTGCATTCAACCCCCATGATTCAGCTTGCCCCAAGGAGAAATTTAAGTCTCCTCCAATTATTAAGCCTGGATCCTTCATGAAGGACCCCCTCAAAATATTATTCCAGAAACTTTCCCTCTCTAAACAAGGCCAATATATGTTCAAGAGCAGAAAAGGAGTGCATAGCTCCAGAAAGTAAATTTCAGCAGCCAAGACATGATCTCTCCCAAGAATTTAGGAGTTTTATCTTACTAGTTTTATATCCAACCGCTAACCCCCCAGATCTTCCACTTGCATCCAATTCCGTAAAGACCAAACCTGGGCACAAATCCTAAAGCACCCCTGCCACTTCAGCCCCAACTCCTAAAGTTTCATGTAGGAGTATGAAATCCAGACCATATCCAGAAAACAGAGCCCGAAGAGACGATTTTTTTGGCTTACTAGATAAAACCCTGCAGTTAAAGGAAAGAACAATCATTTGATAACTTGGCCTAGGGCGTTCACTGCTCTAAGTGCCCCTTTAATAGATTTTTGCTTCCCATCAACTATATCCAACTTGGCTTTTAGTTGCACTTTGGATAGGTTCGATTTTCACCCTCTTGGCTTAGTCCCTGACAAAGGGACTGAAAGATTTCCTAACCCACCCACAATGTCCATAAGTGAGTCATGTTTTCTCTCCTCCCCCCCCCGCGGTCTTAAGTTATAGGGGCAAGGAGCTTCATTGGCTGAACATTCATGGGGATCCACAGGGGATATCGGCCCCAATGAAGTAGGGAGACACGAAATAGATGTAATGACACTGTCCGAAGCATTCTCAACAAAAGCAGGAAAGTATGAAGGCCCAAGAAGATGACACAGCCTGGAAGGAATAGGCTTCGAAACATCACTATTAATAGATTGATAAAAAAACAGAGAAGGGGTTAGAGAGAGCAGTACTCACCCGAGGAGGCACCTCTACATCTTTGGCTTCCGACGAGGGCTTTATACTTTGGGAGGCATTCACATCCATCTTTTTTCCCACTCTTTCTTCTCTTATCACCTCGGCATCCCCATCTACAACCTCCATATCAGCCACTATTTCCTAAGATGGAATAGATCCTTCCTTCGTGCCCTGACCCAAGTTCCCGAGATCTACCCCTACTTTCCTTCTTGTTGTGCCTTTAGTCTTCCCTTTGAAGGGTTTCTTCTTTCTCCTATTCCCCAATGCGCACTCTTTGGCCAAGTGGCCATACTGATGACAACAGTGACATTAGAAGGGGATCTTCTCATAGTCTAGTGATTGGATATAACACCAATTCATATAGTGTAGTTGAATGGCCTCTTGCAGACCCGATCTGGGTTTTAAGTGAACCAGAATCCTTGCAGTCCCTAAGTCACAAGTTTGGAAGAAAGACATGTCCGCCTCCAAGTAATGGCCAAGTAGATTCCCTATGTCCTTGAATACATTTAATGTCCAGATAGGCTTAGGGAGTCCAGGTAGCTTGACCCAAATTTGGAGTTCATCTAACTTCTCCTTCTGCGCATCAAATAAAGGGTGCCATTGTTTGAACATAATTTTTGCCCAGTCAAAACCCCAATTCTACTCCACAACCCAAGTTGCCATTTCCTTGCTTTTGAAATGAGTCATAAACCAACCATTTACTAAGAGGCAAACTTCAAAACATGGATCTGAGCTGGCTTGCCAAGATTTCTCCTCCCAATTTTTCAAAAAAAGGGGCGTGACCTTCTTTCCTTTTGCCTTTCCTACTAAAGTGCGCTCAGTGGTATCCATAGCCGCGTCTATAGTCAGATCGATACCCAAGACTAAATTCAGCACCAGATCTGTCCTCCTTACTGGTCTGGCCTTCTTCCGCGATGGGTCTGAGAGCTCCAGCTCACTGTCAGAGATGCTATCAGTGATTCCCGACTTCTTATTTGTTTTGGACCCTCCCTCTTCCGACACCACGCTTATTTCCTTTAATTTCCTAGTGGCCTTTCCACTCTGCTCCGATCCCCTTCCTCTGCTAGACTTCCTAGACCTCCCTACCTCTTTTCTGACGGGATCTCCATCTTGAGCTGCAAGCCCTAAATCTTACAACTCTAATGGGATTTGTCTCAGATCACTTCTCAGCACCTTTGCCCTTAACCCTCCACCAACTGCTAATTGACCCACAAATCACCTTAGCTATTTTTTTTTCATCTAGAAGGACATTTGATCTCTGTTCCTCAGCTGCAAACCCCAGTACCCCCAACAACCCCGATGTTTCCCCTCCTCCAACAAAAAGGCCGTAACCTGCCCTCTTAATCACCTAGTTTTTCTCTTCCTTCCTTCGCAACCCACAACTTGCAACGATGTCTTCCATACCTCTAGAAGACACAAAACAATTATTTTCTTCTAAAAAATCCCTATCAGCCTGAAACAGACTCCATTATGCTCCTTTTGACCTGAAAACTTTGGATCCCGGCAGGGTTTTCTCTGGCAGTCTGCTAGCCCCTATAGCCATAACCATCAGTGGGCTCATAGGAAGCATTGGAGTGCTGCCCTTCCTGCCACCCATTCCCAAGCCTCCAGACTTACCAACAAATCCTAACTCACCCCCGAAAACACCCTTTAAATTCATCTCAGAGATCTCCATATCCCACATCGTAAGGAGGTCCTCGGGCTCGGGCTTAATCTCCACGTGTTCCAAACCTCTTCCCATCCCTGCAACCCTAAAGAAAATAAAAAAGTGGCAAATCCTACCGCTTTCATAACCGACACCACCTGCCTCTTTCAATAAAAACCATTAGCAGGTAAAACACAGTAATGGAATGATCGGGTCTTGCATTACTCCAAAAACTGTTTTACCAGGGATTAAACTTCTCAGACTGCGAGCGGCACCAAAAATTCCCGTCAACTCGCCAACACACCATCCAAGGTCATTTACAAGATGCCATCCATATCAATATCCTGTTTTCGTGTACTATACTCCACTGCCCCCACAGATCAACATCTGTCTGCCTTTTGCAGCAGCCCCATGATGGCTGCTGACCTAGGTTCAACCCATCCGGACCTCTAGGGTTTCAGTCATTCGATTCCTCGACATCCTACCCAATTTTGGTTTTCTTGCTGAGGAACTACGAATTTCATCTTGATGTGCACAATAAGTCTTGATTCCTTTACCCACTTACGACTACATAGTTTTTGCATTTTTTTATATATTTTTGTGATTTTTGAAGGCATTTCCTACTCTCCTAAAGGAAATTAGAAATTACTTTCTCCATTTCTGAAGGAAAGTAGCAAGTATATTGCAAGGAAGGCCCTTTTATAGAGTTATAAATATGTTGAGTTAGCTAATGAAAAGTGTGCTTTAGCGATAACAGGATGCATCTTGACTGAATGGGGTGGTTAAAGATGCTATAACACTAGGGACAATAACAAACAATATACTAGAGCACTAGTTAGGGCCAAGAGAAAAAAATATACTAGAACACCAAATTAGGCCCAAGACCAAACAATAAATCAGAAACCAGAAAAGGATCCTTCTTACCCACAAGACCATGGCCTTCAAAATTCCCTTCGCTTGACACTTTTAAGAATTTTGAAGCCTAGAAACCTTGAACCCAACAAAAGACCAAACTAACCACGAAAGAAATCCACATTTCTTAAGTCTAAAGGCACAAATATGTGGAGACAATCCACTATAGGATGGAAAAGGACAAATATAATTTGAGGATAAACACCCCTCATGTGCAAATCCTTACAATGATGAGGCACATTAGCCTCATTGGACTAAAATTAAGCACATCGAATATACACATTACCACTATAAATACAATAACATCTCTTACTAGACAATGGCCAAGAATTTGAAGCACATTTCCAATTTCCGTAGGGCACCTTCATCTCTTCATTTCCATAATCCTACCTTGACAATGATACATCAATCATTGATTCCAATTCGTGCTGTACCATGAAGTCAAGCATGTGAGGGGGTACACTAGTCTCATCAAATTACTTTCCTTGCTTTGAAAATGAGGCCCATGGGTGGATGCCACAAGGGGATTCACTAAAAATACTCTTACTTTTCGATTAGTTTATATTTGATTAAGGTATGGTTTAATGACTTTTGGTTCCATTAATCCTAATTACCCCGACTTTTAGATCAATGTCCTTATTAGAAAACTCGTTTGCTTGTTGTTTGTTCTCCCTGAAAACTTGATAGAAATATATTTTTTTGGATATTGTCGATCTCCTTGTGATCTTGATCAAATATAAATGTAATATTATAATAAATTAATAATATTTCAGGGTCATTTGATTAATTATTGTGCCTAATTCCCCACAACAATCTATGTTTGAATTTGAGAGTCAACAAGTATACACAATCCTTGTAATAAGAAATATGCTTCAACTTGATTATTGGAGAAGTTCCCTAACCCCACACATATATTATTTCAATAGTCATTCGAAATCAATAATTATCCATCCCACATGTACCATCCCCACTCAACTACATAGATACATAGATACATAGATATTTATATATAGAGGAATTAGAAACTAGGTTGTGCCTGTACTCATATGACACAAGGCCCATTCTAAGCACTACCACTGTAACCTCTAAGTGAACCACATATGCCCATATGTATTGCTGACATGACAAATCAGAGAAATTTATAAATTAAACCACTTAATCTACTTCATATCAAGACAATTTCCAATCAAACTATTCCTCAAAAACTTCCATCCCTACTAATATATAATAACAACTTATAAATAAATCATATAACATATATTAATGCATAATATTAACTTATATATTAATGATAATATCCATATAAATTGAGGTATCACGACTCTTTGATAGTTAATTAATGCTTAATGCTTAACGTGATAAGGATGCCCTTTATTTCCTCACACACATGTAATGAGAGTCACTCAACATAATATTTTCTTTTAAATATTATATACGATAACAATCTACAAATCCGTTTAGGATGCCCTCAAAATAAAATAGCAATCTACAAATCCGTTGAAGATGCCCTCAAAATAAAATAACAATTTAAAATAGGTGAGAATTTATATAATAATTTTTTATTTTTTATTTTTATGTCCAATGTCTCTAAATTTCTACTTCTTTGATGTCAAACTAAATTATTTTAAACAATAGTCTAATAGTGTGGATTTTAGGATCTGACCTAAACTAACAATTTTATGTCCCACATTCTATATTCCACATTCTAAAGCACCGATAAAGTCATATAACAACTATATAGTTCCACTTTAGATTATTTTAAGAAGTACATACCAAATGATGAATGATGCTAACTAAGGTCCAACCTAAAGTCTAAGGGGTTTCCTCTAAAAATTCTATATGGTTGTTTCAACTTCCATATGTGTGATACCCTTATATTAATCGAAACAAATCTGTTTTTTATTAGCCCATAATGTTGGGCATCCTTCCTCTCAACCACCACTTAGGCGTTTGGGAAATCTATTTTTGAAAAAAAAAAAAACTTTATTTAGCTATGTTATTTTTCTAAGTTTGATAGGAATGAATTTTAAACTTGCGATTTTATTGCCCTCCTCTATCCATATCCTAAAAGTATACTCTTCCAATTGATAATCTCTAATGGTTCATTACGGTTTTTTTTTTTTTTTTTTGTGTAACATGTAAGCTCATTAGAATCCATTTCTTTATGAATGAATAAATTAAAATAAACACATTTTAAACATGGTTATTTTTCCAATTTTACTTGATAGGACGATCTTTTAATTTTTCCAACCTCCACATGCATACTTTGACAGAAACTAGGAATATTGTCCTTGATCTAGCACATATTAAGAGGTTGCTTAATAATTAAGGGTCAATCCTTGCATAATGAGTTGAGATCCCTCATTCAAAGTTGTACTTCTCACTTGATTAACCACATTATTATAAATATAGAATTAAGCCGCATTGTAGAGTCATTTAGCTCTAGAAAGTAATGGATGAAGGAGAAAAGAGCACCACTATTAGCCATCTCCTCCTTGGCTTGATAATTACAAATATTCTTGGTTGAATCTAGGTCTTTCTATGAAGAAATGTTGTAAGTTGTGGAATGATGATGGATGAGACCAACCCACCTCCGCTTCTTGCCCTTGACTGATAAACTACTGATTCATGAGTGGGTTTTGAATATTGGTGATTGTCACTATCCTTCAAACATGGCATATTTTGTTGTTTTTATTTAAAATTAACGCTTGTCTTTATTGTGGCTAATTTACCACCATTTGGTGCTTCATTTTTACCCTCTTTATTTATATCAATTATTTTTACCCTTGTAACTTCTTAATCCCATAGTTATATTAGTTTTATTTTAGCCACTAAGAACCTTTGTTTTTTCTTATGACTTCTACATTATGTGACCCACCTCTTTAAGGAAATAGAACTTTTCATAGTAAATGATGAAGGTCTATTTTTAAAGAAAACGAAGGTTAATTTTATCACCAAAAATCGATCACCTAGCCATTTCTAACTAGGTAGATCGAAATACACTATGTGAGTTCAATTTTCCATAGTAAAATCACTTTCACTATAAGAAACATTTTAATAAACCACTTTTATTAAGTTATTTTTTATTAAAACCCATGGGAATAATTAAATAAATAATTATTTATTTAATTTTCTCTAGAAATAGTTATTAAATCATTATTTAATAAATATTCCTTGTCACATTTGACTAAATCATCTAGGAATAATTAAATAAATCATTATTTTTATATTATTCCTTATTTCCATTTTTGAAATATTTATTAAATCATTATTTAATATTTGTTTTATTTTCACGTCTTTCTTATTATTAGCGAAATAATTAATAAGTCAATTATTTGTTAATTATTTCTAAATAAATATATTTAACCATCTTAAATATCTTTCACTCTCAAAAAATATAATAAAGTATTCCAAGCAGTTAGATATATATTTTGGTCAATACTATTTTATTATTCTCCATTTTCGAGATCAACCCAATATTTTGCTATAAATTAGAGGGTTTTTCATTCATTTTCCACCATGACCATTATCATCATCACCATTATCGTCACATACCATTCAAGCTCCCATTTTTGAGTTCTTACACATCAAGACAGAGGAAGATCTAAATTCTGAAGCGACGAAGACATCAAAGGACACACCCCATTGAGGGGGACTTACACCTTTTGTAAATATCCTTCACTAGATATATTAATATAACTATTTTCTTTCAAAAGCTTTTCCAAGATTGGTTTTTACATCGATTTTTTATATCTGTTGTTTATGCTTTTAGATTTGCATACATCCATTGTTTTTGTTAGTTTTCTCATATATTTGTTGCAGATTTGAAGTATGAGCAACCACACTTGTTGTAAGAGTCACTAGTCACTCATGACTTAAATGAAGAATTTTTGGTACACCTTCCAAAAGATTTCATACTAAGAGTTAAGTGAGAATTTTTTATAACTTTATATACATAGCTATAATTTATTTAAAAAAATATATATTTTTATAATATTATAATTTAATAAAAAATCATATTGCATTTTAATAAAATAAAGTTTAAATGATTATTTGATTTTAAAGTAAATCTTTACTTTTGTATTTATTATTTAAAAATTTCTCTTAAATTTAAGAAAATAATTTACTTGATTTTAAAATAATTTACTTGTAAATCTTTATATATAATTATAATTTATTAAAAAAATTAAATTATGTTTTAAATTATAATTTATCTAAAAAAAATCATATTGCATTTTAATATATTAGAATTTAATAAAACCTAAATTTTGACTATATAATAATAATATTTTAGTTAATAACAATTAATTAATAATAATTTTTTAACTGTTTTGAAACAATTAAATATTTTATTATAAAATATGTTGGATCCACACTTACATTCGTTATCATAGTCTTAAAAGAATGTTACACTTCAACTATCCACAAGACAAAGAGCTTTTGACTATGACCTTGTTTACTTACTATACAAAAGATGTGACTATTATAGAAACAAAGTAAATTATAATACATTGATCAAAAAAGGGGCATTGGAGGGTTCCATACATTTGAAATCCAACCACCTACCATGGATGCCTTGTTCGAAAATGGCACAAGTTCTCAAGGTCGACTCCTCTTTTTTACTCGTCTTAGTTGTATTTGAATTCAAATTGAAGTCAATGGATAAATTATCTTGTAATTCTTTAATATGGAAATATATTACTTCCAAATCAATCCAAATTTCCCACTGTATGCATTCAAACTGGCTATGCAGTGACTTAATTTGAGTAGTGATCAACAAGTGGAATGGTGAGCATTCCAGTTCTTCAGTTCTCAGGACAAAGGTCCAAGGAGATTGTCTTTGGGAAACATATGTTTTCCAAAGACTTCACATATTCAATTTTATCCATGCAATATTTCAATATAAAATTTATTATTAAAGGACTAATATTAATAGTAGTGGGCATATAATTGAAATACTATGATCCAATTCCATTACTTCTTGATTCATTCTGGTCTCAACGTGACTCTTTGACTTTTAATATTTTGGGTTTTATTATGTCAAAAAGGAGTTTTTCGCATTCTTTATTAATGTTATTTTTCTTCATTTTAATATTTCAAGTTAAGTGAATAAGTTTTTGTTGTTGTTGTTGTTGTTGTTTTTGTTTTTGTTTTTGTTGGTCTAACCCATGGGGAATTGAACGTTGAATCTCTTGCTTTACACATGTCTTCTGAACAAGGTGATCACCAATTGAGCTACATCCTGCGGGCTAAGTGAATATTATTTCACTAAGTTGTTTTTAAATAAATAATTTCTTTACAGTTTAAAATTCTATAATTTTAATATTTAATTCTTTATTTGTAATTATATTCTATGGAAACAATTTGTTGAAAGATGTCTTTTCCACAATTTTTGGAATAATTTTGAATTATAAAAACATCAAAGTTCCAATTTGGTTGACATATATCTTCGTCATTGTTTGGAATGTTTTATTTTTTCATTTTAATATTTTAAGTTTATATCGCATGAGAATGAAATTTGTGGATACATTTCGAAACAACTAGTGTGATTCATTCAGAATGAGATGAGAGATCAGATCCAAACATTAAACTTAAATAGATGTAGAAAGGACCAAACTAACCATTGGAACAACGACTAATTTGACTGCGATAAAATAAATTAACAAATTATTTATGATTTTAAAATTTATTCGGTTAAAGTTTTTTATATTTTATAATAAATAATTTCAATATATTATATATATTACTATTATATTTTTAATACAAGGGATTCTACTTTAAATATAACATTTATATAAATGAGATGGAAAAAGGGGGCACAGGCCAAAAAGAAAAAGATTTTTTTTGAAGTTTTAATTAATTAATTAATTTCTTTATTTATATTTTTTATTTTTATCTAAATAATTTATTATAAGTAAGGTTCAAAAAATATATATAATCTATTTATGTCTAAAGGATTAAAATTAATTAGAATAAATGATAAAAAAAAGAAAAGAAGAGAGGGGGCGCTCGAATAATAAAAGAAAAAAATAACTAAGAATATAGGGTAGGGATCCAACACCTGCTAATATTTCAACCATCGTCTCTATTGAGATTGACAAGTCTTATTTCAATATCTAAGGCCTCCCTTAATTTACAGTGATGAAAATGGTCAATCCTAGCAATAACCTTAGCCTCCTCAATGTAGATGTGATGGTTAGTATTTTCTGCATGCTCAACTAAGGTTGATGAGTGAGATCTTCCATGCTTAATTTCGGAAGAATTCTCACAAATCCTTTGATTTATTGATCGACCAGTTTCACCAATGTATGGAGTCCCACAAGAGCATGGAATGATGTAGACACCTTTCCCATCCCTAGGGTTCATAGGATATTTAGCCGATTTGAGAGAGTTGCGAATAGTGTTAAGGGGTTTGAAAGACGAAGAAAAATTATCGCTAGGATCCTAAAAAAGCATAATGTTTCTTCGTCTTTCAGACCCCTTAACACTATTCACAACTCTCTCAAATAAGCTAAATATCCTATGAACCCCATGGATGGGAAATGTGTCTAAATCATTCCATGCTCCTATGGGACTCCATACATTGGTGAAACGGGTCGGTCAATAAATCAAAGGATTTGTGAACATGCTACTGACATTAAGCATGGAATATCCTGCTCCTCAGCCTTAGCTAAGCATGCATAAAAGACTAACCATCACATCTGCATTTAGGAGGCTAAGATTATTGCTAGGATTGACCATTTTCATCACCGTAAATTAAGGGAGGCCTTAGAGATTGAAATAAGACCTGTCAATCTCAATAGAGATGATGGTTGGAATATTAGCAGGTGTTGGATCGGTGCCCTATATTCCTAGTTGTTGTGTTTTTCTTTTATTATTCGACTACCCATTTTTTTATATCCCCTACTCTAATTAATTTTAATCCTTTAGACACAAATGAATTATATATATATATATATTTGACCCTTTTTTGTAATAAATGATTTAGATAAAAATAAAAAATATAAATAAAGAAATAAATTAATAATTATATTTTTTCCTTTCTCTTTTTGGCCCGAGCCCCCTTTTTCCAACTCATTTATATAAATATTGTATTTAAAGTTGAATCCCTCAGATTAAAAATATAATAGTAAAATATATAATATATTGAAATTATTTATTATAAAATATAAAAACTTTAAGATAATGAATTTTAAAATTATAAATAATTTGTTAATTTATTCCGTCATAGTTAAACTAGTTGTTATTCCAACAACTAGTTTGGCCCTCTCTACATCTATTTAAGCTTAATGTTTGGATCTGATCTCTCATCTCGTCCTGAAGATTAACCACACTGGTTGGTTCAAAACAAGTCGACAAAGTTCATTCTCATATGATCTTAACCAAAAGATTTCCGGAAAATTACTATGGATCAGAGAAGCCTCAATTCAAAATTTGTTAAGTTTAGTGAGTATATATATATATATATATTAAACTTGGCAGGATTATATCTTCATCATGTCCAATATATCACCTTGATTGAGGAGAGAAATTGAACCAGTGACTTCACATTAAGAAGTGCCTTAATAAAATCCCTGATCACCGTGTATTCAAGACTCTATAGACAAATACATTTTATTTTTTTTATATCTTTTTATAGCATTGTAAATTTTAAATTTGTATATCTTATATATATTAATAATTTTGTTATTATAAAATTAATATTAAAATAATTACAATTTTAATAATTTATTTAACATAAACCTCAAGTAATAGCAACAAAATTCCCAACCATAACTAACATAAGAAGGGCTTAGAATCTAACATTTATTGTAAATCACAACAAACAACTAAAATTAATTTACCAAACTATATTAATAACTTATAAATAATAAAATATAAATATATATTAATCTATATTTTAACCTTTGCTATGCCACAATAGATTTTCCTTACAATCACAATCTAGAGATCCTTTCAGGATTCCCTCAACTTTAGAAATGAAAAAATGTAATGAAAGATTTGAAGCGGTTGATAGGGACGATCAGATTATTTTAAAATAAAGTTGGCACAATAGTATTATTTTCATGGAAAGGAGAAATTGTGGGCCACTTAAATCACAAAAAATTTCCCACTTGTTCACTTTGTACCTTTTCTATATATAATTCAACGTACTACTTTCCATCGTTTGTCATTTTACTCCATTCTCCACTTTTTCCTAACAAAAAAAATATATTCTTAATAATTTTCTTTTTAAATTTTTTATTCTCATAGAGTAGTATCATGTCAAATCTGAGTGGAAAGGTGGGCCATTGTATGAATTTAGTCAATATCAATTAGTACTAATAGAAAAAGTATTACAAGACCGGTAAACAATGCAATCTTTAATAATATTGTTGAATATATATGTGTCGATTGAATGGATGTGATTTTATAAGTTTTAATTGTAAATAATAATTATAAAATCAAGTTTTAATTATATTATATTTTATGTTATGTTATGTTATATTATATTATATTATATTATATTATATTATATTATCTTATATTAGTGGCAAAAAATTAAATGATAAATTATTTTAGATGGCTTAATTTTTTTCAAAAATAATAATGATGAGTTAATTTATATTTATACAGAATATAATTGGTTATTAATTGAACTTTGGTAGGCTTTGTTATTTACACTAATGAGAATGAAGAAAATTCTATATTGAATATTGATGGAGGAGATTTAATAGTTGTGAAAGTAGAGTTCATTGATATAGATTGCAAATTTATAATGATTATGATGATTTTCTATTTGATTCAATTTTTCTCAACAATAACTTAATCACACTTTAATTATGCTTACATCTAATATAGAGAAATCACATGTGGGAAAATGCAAGAATGATGCCACTTAAGTATTTCATAAAGGTTAAAGATTAAGACACTAATATTTAGGAAGTTAAACCCTGAAAAGGAGAAACACCCATGGAGCAACACACAATTTATATTAGTTGTTAAGAAAGAAAGTCAAGATCTAATATAATACAATTTCCTTTGTCGTTGACCATCAATAGCAAATGATTCTCCATAATGATATCTATATAGAGATCATGAATGCAAATATGATAGGATAATGATGAAAGTTACAAATTCCAAGAATATCCAAGATCATAGATCACCTATGTATAAATAAAATGGTGATCATCACATAAATAAAGTATAAAACACACTAGAGAAGAACAAAATGATCAAGTAACTATATTACATTAGTCTTAGGAAACCTCTAATGTCTAATAATGTAACACTCCTGTTTAAGAACAACTTTTGAAAGCTCAATGATTTATAAAATGACATATGTGAAGGAAGGAGACATTTCGCCTATTCCCCCTAAATGACAAATTACTTCACTCCTAAAAAAGCTCAAATATGAAGATACCTGCCTTATCTTAGAGGCTTCACAAATATTTCAACAATATGATCTTCTATTTGGAAATATTTCGAGTCAACAACTTGAATTAAAAAATCTGCTAAATTAGATGCTTGGTAACCTCAATGATACTCTAACTATCATGGCCAATGAGAATTCTAGAAAAAGTGACATAAGATATGAAAATGGTAAATTTAAGTGTGATTAGATGAAGTTGTAGGAAAGCATTGAAGATAAATTAAAGAGTTCAAATCAAACCAAGAATTATTGCTCAAAAATGTATACCAAGATGGTGTCTAATAAAAAAAATGCACATGTATAAAGAAAGGAAAAGAGACAACCATCATAAATATGTAGAGAATTGAATGCGTTTAAGGTAGGGATTGAGGGAGAAGCTCTAAAATATAAAATCCATGTCGATGTAAACAAGAATGTTTTAAGCAACCCAAGGATCATGCAAAATCTAAATTTGATCTAACATTGTTGTAGTTTATAATGATCAACAATTGCCTAAAGGAATCAAAGAGAGTTGACTTGTCATTTGAGCAACAAGAAAACAAAAAAAGAAACATCAAATTCTCCAATTATCACACGAGCCAAAATTCATGTGTACAAGGAAGAAACAAAATTTTTAAAATTTTATGAAGATGAAAAGATAAAACACATATGCACTAAAATATAAAAAATGTTGATGTCAACCTACCTAAATGTTCTAGGACAAAATTTGTGTTAGTGTACAAACTGGAAGCAAAACTGATATTACCAAGATGGATAAATGTGATCAACTTGAAGAAGAATGCATACAAATGCATAAATGGGAAAAATATGGATAATGATCTACATAAATTCTTGAAGAATAAAAGGGTTCTTACATAAAAAAAAAGGGGCAAGTGATTCGTGAAAAAGAAGAAAAAATCATAATTGTTAAGATGGTTGAATGCACTAAAACTAAAGAAGATTGGGTGCAATGAACAAAATGAAATAAATTGACACTGATCAAAATATGTGCTCCATCAAAAAGATGATGCAAGAGTAAAAAGTTAGACAACATGCTTGATGAAAAAGAAGAAAACAACAACCTATCAAGATGGACAAATGGGTTGAAGCTAAAGAGGATCAGATGTGGATGCATAAAACATGATGCACTCAAAGCATAAATGGTTTCAATTTAAAAAAACTAGATAAAGTTCCCGATGAAAAGGAAGTAAACACAATTGCAAATAGTTATTAGAAGAAAGGAGAGACACTGAATGAAGCTAGGGTTTTATACTTTTGAAGTAGATTATAAAAAGGGTTCACAATGGCACCCTCTGGAGGACTGGGATTGACCCCATCCTACTGAATTGTAGTAGTTGGTGGGTGGTGTGGCTTCAAACTAAAACTATTCATACCCTCAAATACCTCGCATGGAAAAGGCCCTATGGCTGATCTGTCACAACAAATGAAAAAAAATCCATCCTCTTCAATATAGGTGACATAGCAATAATATCTTGGGAAGGATATAACACAACATAATAAGATGGGTTCCTACATACCCCAAGTTAAGAAGATCCCATAATATGAAATCACATCAATAATAATATTAGGGAAGATCTAGTATATGAAAGGTCATGAATTAATACACAAATTTATGGGGATTTGGCCCACAGAATGAGCCCTAATATGGTGGATCTAGAAGAACTGACAACCAAAAGGAGACTTTCAACTAAACCTATAGTCTAAAGGATTGTGTTGATTTTTTATTTTTTTTTAATCTTGGTAGGTACTCCAAGCCTTGAGGATCGAGGGTTTGGAGGAAGGAGTTCCACAAGTGGCCATGTGGGCTTGAAACCCAAGCCTGGGGTCTTGAACCTGAAATTTTTGGGCCAAAAATGTGATGAGGTTTTGGCATGTAATGGATGAATATGATAGAGGATGTTGATATGAATCCAACACAATGAAAATCATCAATTCTGATGTATACAAGTGAAGATATTATTTTTTTGTGTTATGGTGGGAAAGGAGGGACATGAAGGCGATTTGACCTTTTGTTATAGGTTCCATTTAGAGGGTTGTTCGATACCTACATGAAACATATAAATAGATACCTTGTGAGACCTCATTAGGATATACTAAGTGCATTCAACATCAAGAAAACATCTGAAATTGGTAAGGATTTGAGGTAGACTAGCGAGGAAGCAAGGATGATGATTTGTGGAGTATCCTTTCTCTATTTTGATGCAAATTTCTTATGGAGATAGGCTGCAGGTGTCTAAGGTATGAGGTAGATGACAAACATTCCTAGAAGGAAAGTTCTAGATAGGTTTGGGTGCATATTACTTTGTAGAACTAGGCCGCAGGCATAAGGTGAGGTAAGGGAATGTTTTGTGCATATAACATCATGTGTTTAGTATCTGTTCTGGGCCGTAGAGGTAGCTGTAGCTAAAAAAAGTGTGGGAGGTCTATTTGAGTGGGAAGATAGGGCTAGGAAGGCTCCTCTTCCCTAGTTGAAACCTCTCCAATATTAGCACAGGTGGAAAAAGGATACTAATCCTTGCTAGAAGGTAGATTCTAGAACTATGGATAATTCGTGAGTTGTATAGGGCCTTATGGAGGTGCCCGAGGACTATGATAGTGCGAAGATATGATTGGTACAAAAAGAGAAGGAAGGAAGCAAGTATAGAAAGGTAAAACAATGTTTGGATAATGGTTTGGGATTGCATTATGTGCCCTAACTAGTTCCATGCATGCATATAAATCAAGGACAAGGAGGGAGAAACAGTGAGTTGCAGATGCCGTCTTATTAATGTTTGATTTGCAAGGAGGATGGTGTCCTAGGAGAGGATTGATTTGATGGAGTATATTGGAAACCATGTGGAATGGTTTCCATAGGTGTTGGATTCCGTAACTAGGAGCAGATGCTACAACAACATTGGTCACTCATGGTATGTTGGAGGGAAGCGTGAGAGTGGACCAAGTGTGAACAAAGATTGGGAATTTATGGTATGCTGGAGGACAATGTGATAGTTCCCAAGTTGGAACCCGATTTGTACCATATTCATGGACCTAAGTGGTTTCTAGAGTGGTAGTTTTTGAGCTCAAGGGTTGAAGATCCATAGGAGAATTTGAGCAACCCTAGACTTGTGTGTGGAGAATGATTTCTACAACAAATGATGGGAAATCCTCCTTGCTCGTGTTCATTGTGGGAGATGGACATATTGTAGTGATAGGTGGAAGCCCTCCTTACCCTATGTTTTTCTTCATTGGAGAAATGCATGAAGGCCATAGTGGGCTGAATTTATTGAGTTTCTAAGGAGCCACAGTGGGCAGGTGAGAGTTGTTCACAAGTGGAGCCGTGAAAAACTCGACATGAGTCTTAATGTGTTATGCCCTTGATGGACTAAGGAAAAACTAGAGAGAAAATTGACAGCTGAGTTTTAGAGGCTAGATGGACTTGGAGCATTGATAGAGGTAGGAGATGAAGATAGGGAGCCATAAGATTGGGCAGGTACATGGTATGACTAAGGTAGTTGTGAGGAGCTCTACATCAGCTAAACGGTTAGAGTATCTTGTTGAGTGTAGATTGGTCGTCGATGGACTAACATCAAGCCCCAATTTTGTAACTTGTATAAGTGGATTTATGAGGGCCATTATCCATGGTACGGGAGCCCTAGACTATTGTATTATATTAGTTGGATTATTGTTCAAAATTGTGTAAAAACAAGTTGTATATATTTTGTGCACTAGTAGATTTACTGTTGATTATATTCGTTGTGAAAAGTAATATAATTGTGATTCTTGGTTTGGTAGCATTAGAGATTTAAGATTCTATCCCAAACACCAAGGTCTTTGAAAAACCACATGTTATCAAAGCGTATCTGAGCTACTTTGAGGGACAATGAATCAGAGTATGCACAATGAAGCAACTCCGAGGAAGTTGTGGCTGGTATCTAGATCATGGAGCAGAGACTTCATTTGAAGACATGGAGATGTGGTCTTGATAGAATAGATGGTGAGATGGGTTGGGAGTTCTGGTGGATCGGTGGCAGACCTTGTGCACTTCATTATGTTGTGTGGAGGTTTTCAGATTGTGGGTTTCCTATGTCTTGTCATGGAAGGTTGGGACAACTTGATGGTTTCTTTGGCACTGACGAGATCAGGTTGATCGAGATGAATTCATTTGATGAAATACATATTAGAAGGCTAGAGCCTTCATCAGATCGGATGACGCATATGCGAGATTGGAGGGATTTTCACGAGTGTATTTGATACAGGAGGATGAGTGCTTGTAGGAATAAGCTAGTGGATATCATGTAGGCTCAAAAGGATTCTATCCTTAGAGGGAAAACCTTATGGAGGTTTAAGATCTTTAGGTTCAAATGTGATGAGGAAGAGCCACTACCGAGATTGTCAGATTCATTCTACAGGCTATGTTGTAGTGTTGAATTCCATATGGGCTAGTGTTATCAGATGATGATGGATACTTCCAAGACTTGGAAGTACCTCCATCACTAAGAGGGAGTGTTGATTTTGTATCTTGGAAGGTACTCCAAGCCTTGAGGATTGAGGGTTTGGAGGAAGGAGTTCCACAAGTTTCCATGTGGGCTTGAAACCCAAACCTAGGGTTTTGCAACCAAAGTTTTTGGGCCAAAATTGTGATGAGGTTTCAGCATGTAATGGATGAATCTGATAGAGGACGTTGAGACGAATCCAACGCAACACAAATAATTGAATTTCGGGGTCTATAAGTGAAGATATTACTTTTTATTTGTTATGGTGGGTGAGGAGGGACATGAAGGAAAGTCGACCTTGTGTTAGTGGTTCCCTTTGGAGGGTTGTTCAATCCCCACATAAAAATATAAATAGAGACCTTATGAGACCTCATTATGATATCCTAAGTGCATTCAACATCAAGAAAACCTTTGAAATTGGTACGGATTTGAGGCAAACTAGTGAGGAAGCAAGGATGACGATTTATGGAGTATCCTTTCTCTGTTTTGATGTGGATTTCTTGCAGAGATAGGCTGCAGGTGTCTAAGGTCTAAGGAAAACAACAAGAAGGCCTAGAAGGAAAGTTCTGGACAGGTTTGGGAAAAAAATCTTTGGTAGAGCTAGGTTGCAGGCATAAGGTGAGTTAAGGGACTGTTCTGTGCATATAACATTGTGTGTTTAGTATCTGTTCTGGGCCGCAAAGGTAGATATGGCTACAAAATGTGTGGGAGGTCTGTTTGAGTGGGATGATAGGGATAGGAAGGCTCCTCATCCCTATCTATAGCATCTCCAAGCTTACCGCATGGGTACTAACCCTTGCTAGAAGGTAGATTCCAAAGCTGTGTCGAATCCGTGAGCTGTAGAGGGACTTGTGGAGGTTCCCAAGGACTATGAAAATGCGAATATATGATTGGTAAGGGCATCGAAGGAAGGAAACATGTCTAGTAGGGGAAAAATGTATTTTTACAGTGGTTTTGGATTTCAGTGTGTTCCCTAACCAATCCTATTTATGTACAGAAATCAAGGACAAGGAGGCAACAATAGTGAGTTGCAGATGCCATCTTGTTTGTTGAGATTCAACAAGATGATGAGCTTAGTGCAAAGAGTCGCCTTCACTAAGTGGGCCCATAGGCTATTTTTGGCGCAAAGTCTATTTTTAGACTATGTCTATTTTTAGACATGTCGATCATATTCTATGAGTTGCAAGATGCTATTTGTGGATGGTTGGTCAAGGAAAAATAGATGTGAATTTCATTTAGACATAAAAATCGCTTACATTGCCAGTCTAAAAATAGATATGTCGAATATTATTAGCTCTTAGTAATATTTTGACTCTAAACATTATCTTATTCTCTTGGAGCACTTCAGTTAAGTGCACAGATGTGGCACAACAACTGACAGAAGGAATTACGCTATTCCTGAAGGTTTACTGGAGCTAATGCATGAGTAATTCAATTAGACCTCATGTGACAGAGTTTGGTGGAGTTATAGAAGTAGTTGGTGGAGTTATATTCAGTTTAACTTAGTTAGACTCAGTTGAGCTAGTTGTATCTAGTCTAACTGATTGATACACTAGTGAGAGTGGTGTGAATTAATTAGTTAATTAATTCACTAAATAATAACTCATTAATCAACTAAAGAATAAATCAGTTAACTACAGTGCATGGACAGTTTCAGTGGAGACTAGTGGAGAGGTAGGTGAAAGAGCAAGTGTGACTATCAGTTGTGACTATAGTGATGCATTGATTGCATCCAACACTCCGTGGAGATGCCAATGAGGATTACGCAGTGAAAGCTTGGTGGATTCGAGTTCATTAAAATCCTTTCTTTAGCAGGGATTGCACAGTAGAGGTAGGCTAGCAAGTGGGAGAGATTGGTGCATGGATTTGCAAGATCAAGCCTGATTAGTGTGTAGTGATTGTATTGTACTGAGAGCTTGATATGATCAGCTTTGTATGAGGTTTGTTACATGATCTCTATGACATATATTATATACATATAGTTGGGTTTTTTAGCTTCAGGCTTTCCCGTTAAAAAATTATGTTCATGTGTGTGAATTTTTATGGTTTCATGTGTGCATTGCAATTGATTTAATTTCTGCATGCGATGATCAATAGTGGAATAGATTCTGTATTGTGCACGAAGTTAAAATAGTGTGTGATCAGGAGAATATTGGATATATAACATATAATTTATATAATTTCTACATGGTATCAGAGGGATATTTATCAGAGCAGATTGCAATTATTGAAGTGGTTGAGTTTTGTGTTGGTGGAATTCGAATTTGCTGCAGTGGTTTCTTGGTGTCGAAGTTGATCATTCATTGAAATGTCTTTCAACGGATTATGATTGGAATATTCCCTTGAGGGCAGATCGAATTATATTGCATGGAAGGACAAGATGGAGGTGGTGTTGGATGATAATGGGTTGAAGGAGTTCATAGATGCAGAAATTCCAAAACCTGCTTCTAGCGATGCAGCCGCACTTGACGCATGGCAAAAGAAGATAGAAAAGTGTCGAAGGATTCTATTGGAAGGTGTGAAGGATCACATAGTGTCTAGCCTTCACAGTAAAGCTTCTCCATTCTTGATGTGGAAAGCTTTGACATACTTGTTCCAAAGTAGAAGCGACCAAAGGAAGTTGGCGCTTAAAGACAAGCTCAGAAAAATAAAAATGGAGAAAGGCGACAGTATACCCAAGTACCTCACGAAGTTTTTCCAGTGCAGGAATGAGCTGGGAAGTGTGGGGGTTACTGTAGATGAAGAGGACTTGAGAGCTTGGGTCTCCTGGATTTCAATATTGGCATAGCTACCAGGACTCATGTCACGACGGAGAACCGCTGGGATGGGAGTGCAGATTTGGCCTGATCTTGCGGTGATGAGATACAAGGCGGGGTACTAGGGATGGATCTTCATCGAATATAAAATTGTGCTTTGGTCGCCAGCAAGGAAATGGAAAGGGAGAAAAATCCTTCTCAATCTGGTGCGAAAGGCAAGAAGCAGGACTTGTCCAAGGTGAAGTGCTTTCACTGTCACCAACATGGACATTACGCCACTAATTGTCCATAGAAGAAGAAAAATAAGCAGGCTGTTGGATCTGCAGCTGGAGAGGCCTTAGCCTCGTAGTTTGAGCTGGATTTTTCACCGATTGCATGCTTGGTTTCAAGTGTGATGGGATCAATGTGGTTTCTTGACAGTGGTGCGTCTTTCCATATGACCGGAGACAAAGATTTGTTCAATGATCTGGATGAGAAGGATCTTGGAGTGCACATCGAGATGGGTGATGATGGTAGATACAGTGCGACCATTATCGGGACCATTTACTTTGAGAGGGAGTCTAGTAAACCCTTCATATTGAAGGATGTCATGCATGTTCCAAGATTGAAGAAGAATCTGATCTCTGTGGCGATGTTGGAAGACAAGGGTTATAATGTTGTCTTTAGCGAGAGAAAGGCTTTCCTGCGCAGTAAAGAAACTGGTGAAACACAGAGGATAGGGGTTTGAGTTAAGAACCTTTATAAATTGTAGGTAGATGGATACGCAGATATGGCAAGAAAAGCAGAAGGAGTGGTGAGCCGGGATGAGGGCGAATTGTGGCACAGGAGATTGGGCCATCTTCACCATGGCGCTTTGAAAATTTTGCAGCAGATTTCTACCGGGCTTCCCAAGGGTACACTTGCGCAGTCAGATCAGTGCAAGGGATGCACTTTGGGAAAATTTGTGAAGACCACTTTTCATGATAAGGATAGTTGCGCCACGACGATCCTTGAGAGAATTCACACAGACATGTGTGGACCTTTCTCAGTAGCTTCGACAGCAAAGCACAGGTATTATGTGATATTTGTTGATGACTTTTCTCGTAAGTGCTGGATCCATAGTTGATAGAAGAAGAGCGAGACATATGTTACACCATTTTTTGGTCATCTAACCTATTATTATTAGATGAACCCAAGTACACCATGTAAGACCAATTTTACCCTAAGTAAAATTGCTTTCACCAAATAAAATAACTCATTTGTTTATATTTCCTGGTCATATTTAACCCAAAATAAGGAACTTAATTAAATAAATCCTTATTTATTTAGTTATTCCCTAAGAATAAGTTATTTAAATCATTATTTAAATAATATTCTTAGTTAAATTTGACTAAATCATCCATAAATAATTAAATAAAAAATTATTTATTTAATTATATTCCCATCACTTCCCTAAAATGATAAATAAACCATTTATTTATTTATTATTTATAAATAAAGGAATTGACCCAAGTCAACAACCCTTTTCCCTCCAACAAATATAATAAAATATTCCTAAAGGGTGCTTCTAGAATTCGATTAATAATATTTTATTCATGCACCGAGTTCTAGACCGCCCTAATATTTTGTTATAAATAGAAGGGTTTTCCCCATTCATTAATCACCTTCATTGCATTATATCACTCTGGATCTACTCTTGGTCACCATTTTCCATTTTGTTTTGTGAACTCCCATTGAGTTCTATGTTTGTTGTTCTACACCCATAAGAGAGAGAAATGTTAGATCTGAAACACTGAGGACTTTCAAGAACCCATCCCACTGAGGAGAACTGGAAGACACCTTTCTTGTTTTCCTCTCAGGTGCCCTATTCTTTAATATAATACAAAATTCTTTTAAATACATTCTTCTTGTCTTGTCCATTGGATTTATGGAGCCATGTTATATTTTATCTGCTTAATGTCTTTTGTGCTTAGATCTGAATTTGTGCAACAAACTTAAATATATTTTGTAGCCATAATCGATGTTAGGGCTATTTGTTATGCATAGCTAAAGTGATCTTTTACGACTAAAGAATCATACTAACAATTGGCGACTCCACACGGGTTTTCTTTTGCGACCGTTGTCGTTTTATCTATTCTTGCATATCCAGCTGTTTCAGACCCTAGGGTTTCTCTTCCATTTTTTTTTCTTCCTATTTTTATGGTGATTTTCACCCCTAAAACCCTTAAACAGTCAAATTTTAACTTCAGTGTGTTTATGGCCTTATTGCGCAGGTGACAGACATCAGCCGCAGCTGAGACGACAAATTTTTCTGAAATATGCCGCCGAGACAGTCGGATCTGCAGGTCACACTTATCCGCCCAAAAAGTGTGAATTGAGCCTCAAGACGCACTTTTCTGCCCCAAACCTGTGGCCTGGACTAAAAACAGGTCAGAACCTGTGACCTGCAATTTTTCTGCAAATTTTTCAGCACTTTTTCTGGGTTTGTCTGAAGCTTCTGTCAGGGTTTTCCAACCTCTGTCTCTGCCCGTTTGGACCTGTTTATGATATGCTTCACTCAAATAAGAGGGAAGCTTTCCCCTTAGGGCTCTAGTACCCTCCACTTTTTGTGGACGAGTCTTTACTTTTTCAGAATTCTGAATTTCCAGAGTTTCAGCCCTCTTTTTCTCCGATCTGATACCTCCTTTTCAGATCCCTTTAGATTAGCTCTTCTCCCTCTCAAAACCACCTCATATCGTTTTGTTTGGGTTCATTTCTAAGGCCAATTCCTTGTCTCTTCTATTTTTAGTTGAATTCCTCCTTTTTAGCAACAACCTTGCCTCTGCCTCTTTGCTGTTCTCTGCACCACTTTTCAGCAGATTTACCCTTTAGATCCCAGCCCCTTCGGACCTTAGATCTATTGGCATCCTTTTAGCGTGCTTTGCCTAGTTTTTTCCCTCTTGTAGAATAGTTTTGAGAGACCCTCCTTTTTGGGTTAGATTGTTGCATCGTTAGTTGTTAATTTTCTGTTCTTTCAGTCTTATTTCCTGCAGATTTCTTTTCCATTACGCAACAAACTTTTTCTTTTACTCTCAAAATGTCTGGGTTTAAACAATTAAAATTAATGCACGCCACACACTGACCCTAAGCGAAGAAGCGCCTGGTTAACACCGCCTGGAAAAGACTTTAAAATCAATTGTCACTGCACGTCTCTGCCCTTGACCTCACTTGATTTTTTCCCCTCCTGCCCCCGGAGACTTCTTGGCCTTCATCCTCAGTTTCTGCTTGGTCGACTTCCTCCTTCCTGTCGTCATCGAGTAAGTCTTTCCCTGAGTCTGCACTCTGACTCTTCCTCTGATTGTTCGGGTTCTCCCCCTCCTGGTTCTCCCCCTATCACTTTCACCATGTCTACTTCAGAGCCTACCACCAGCAGTAACCCCAGTACTACTGCTGGGTCTGTTTCCAGTGGAACCACCTCGGGACCTACCTCGACTACCCCATTTCTCCCTTATATGGCCGGACTTAGTCTCCCTGACTTCAATCAACTGATTAATGATCCTATCCGCCACGATGTTAGTTGGCCTGCTATGCCAACCAAGCTCCCCTCCAACATTCCCAAGTTCGAAGGCCTTGCTAGTGAGGATCCCTCCAACCATATCCGATCCTTCCATATGTGGTGTTCCTCCAATTCCATTACTGACGACTCTATTCGTCTTCGATTGTTCCAATGCACGCTTACAGGCGAAGCTTCTAAATGGTATGTTGAACAGGCCACCTCCTCCCATACCACTTTTGTGACCATTTCCCAATCCTTTTTATCTTATTTCCAGCTCCCTCTCTGATATGACACTGGCACCGAGCTTTTAACCTCCTTCCGTCAATCCTCCTCCACCCGCCTTTCCGCTCATGTCCAGGAATGGCGGCGCAGAAGAAGCTTATGTCGCGCTCCCCCCTTTGAAGATCGGGTTTACATGGACTGGTTCCTTCGCTCTCTCTTACCTCCCATTGGCAAAGATGTTGCATCCCATTTTCCCCAAACCGAAGAAGCCGCCCTCCAAATCGCCTCGAAGTATGACCTTATCTACGCCCAAACTGGTTATGTTTATACCGTCCTTTCTGACCTTCCCAAACTCGATGGCCCTAGTGCCTCGGGGGCATCTCATTCTGCCGACGGTATCGTTGGAGCCCTCTCCCATACCTCTGCCCAACCTCCTCCGGGCCATGCTTTTACTCTAGGGGCCAGCCCCTCCGGCGTTTTTTCCCCTCCAGGCAGCATGTATTCAGGCTACGGCATGCCTCCTCCTTTTTTCCACCCCCCTGCTTACCTTACTGCTACCCACCCTCCTCCTTATCCATATCCGCACCCTGGTGTCCCAGCTCCTCCAGCATTTGGACCTCCCACTCCCTTGCCTTCTCCACCCCCACAACCGCACTTACTACCCCCTCCGGGGCAAGTATTTGCACAGCAAGGGGCACCCAATTTTCCTCCTTCTCAAAGAAGGAGAAGAGGCAATCAATCCGCTTCTAGTACTCGTGGACCCAATCCTTCCAATATCGACTCTACCACTGCTAACCAGCCACAGGGCTCTCAGCCCAAGCCGGACAGGCCACTTCGCACCAATAAGTCCTGTTCGTGTTGCGGTGTTTATGGTCACTACACACATGATTGTCCCTTATTACCACAAATGCGGCAACTCTGGGATTCTCAGGCCACTGTACGAGGAAAGCACTCCTCCCTTACTACCCCTCCCACCCCCGTTACTTCTCTACCTGCTGTGTTTACCAATCCTTTCCCGCAACAAGGATTCGTGGCCACTCAACCACCCCACGCCCCAGTAACCACTCAACCTTCCCCTTATGGTTCCTCTGATTACCATATTCTCATGATGGCTTCTGACCCACCTCTCACTGTTGACCTCAACCTTCAAACTCTGTCCCGTCAGTATTCCACACCTCTTGTTCCGACTGTCTCTGAGTCTCCATCGTTAGGTCCTACAGAGCCTCTATCGACACCCAATGGTCCCTTGCAACTCCCTCTGCCCAAAGCCGAGGTTCATCCCAAGCCTCCTAAGGGACCATTATGCCGAAATGCTGCCTCTGGTCGGGCTGCCCATTCATACAGCATAGTAGATGATATGGCGCAATCTCCTGCTGCCATTTCAACACTAGAACTCCTCCAGTCGTGTCCTTCTCAAAAGAGGGCTCTACTATCTACCGTGGGCGCTGTAGATCCTGCTGATGACCAATTGATTGTTTTCGACACCCGTCAGTCAGACCATCCCCCTCTTCCTCCTTCAGTTGCTTTCCAAATCCCAGTCAAAATCCGAAACGCCAATGTTGCTCGGTGTATTATTGATGAGGGGGCATCTACCTGCGTAATGTCCGCTTCGGTTTGGAAACAACTCGGATCCCCTGAACTGGCCCCTTCCACCATCACCCTTCGTGCATGGGATGGCCATGCCTCCCAGCCCATTGGCCTATTTCGTAACTGTCCTATCACCCTTGCCGGCAAGACTGTTTGTGTCGACGTTGAAGTTATCGACGCCCCTCTTGACTACAACATCCTTTTGGGGCGTAGTTACACCTATGCCATGTCAGCCGTCCCGTCCGCAGTCTACCGCAAGATGTTTTTCCCTCATAATGGCAAGATTGTCACCATTGACCAGTTGACTTACCATGAACCAAAATCTCAGACCTCCCCTGAGTCCACCATCTCTACTGTCACCAACAAGCAAACTGTTGATTGTTTGACCAGTGTTTCCCCCGGCGTCTACAAAGACTCCTCGTTGCTTGGCATCTTTTTCGACTCCCATCCCGTCTCTGATCCTAACTTGGCGAACGTTTGCATGATGCAATCATATTGGGCTAACCTTACAGAGCCCACTTTGGCTAGTCAGCAACCTCAACCTCAACCAACTCCTAGCCCTTCGCCCCCGTTAGCCACCCTTCTTCCTTCTGAATCTTCTTCTACTGCCACTCCTCATGGGTCGATTCCACCTGAAATAAACCCCCTTGGAACCATTCCTCCTGGCCATTTCCATGCTGGTCAGATCCCTTTCCTCGCTCCCCCTCCTGGAGCTTATTCGGTCCCTACCTTGGCCACCCTATCCCTCCCCAACTTGACCTTAGGTATACCCATTTGGTATCTTGACCCTCCAGCCACCACTCCGCCCGGTCAACCTAAACCATATATTAATTTGACCCCGGTTCAACAAATATCTACGACTTCTCTTGCTACGCTGGTACCTCAGTCACCTCAACTAGCACTGCCTCCTGTTACAACCGCTTCGAGTAAAAATGGCAAAGCTCGCAGGGGGGCATCAAAGGACAAACCTACCCCACCCAACCCTGCCCCTCCTCGACCTCCCAAGCATCCCATCCAGTGTGCTCTGTGTGATGTTGTTGGTCACACCACTCATACCTGCCCTGAATTACCACCTCTCAAGACCATGGTTAATGAAACGTCTCCAGAATCAGACATCCCAGAAGTCCATGTCACCATACCGGATTCTACCCCTCAACTTAAGAATTTGTGCACTAATCACCCTTGTTCTTTGTGCAATTTCCATGGCCACTATACCCATCTTTGCCCCCGCCTTGACGAGTATCGTGCCTCTTTAGCCACATACCGCCAATTCGAAGCCGCCCTCGCCCGTAATCCTTCTTCCCTCACACAGGACCACCTGTCTACCATGATTACCATTCCTCCTCCTGATACCGAAATGACCGAGACTTCAGCTACCATTTCCTACCTTTCCTCATCACCGCGATTCTCGGATACCAACCCCTTAGTACCTTCCCCCAATGCTTCGCCTGATCATTCAACTGCTCACTCTGTCACCTCACATAACATCGTACCTGTGAGCCCTTCCCATCACAATCAAGAGTCTCATCCCTCCACCCTCCTCAGGTCAACCTCTTCCATCCTCCCTTCCCATCTTCCAGTCCGATGAAGACATCATGGAAGCCATGACAAACCCTGATTTTCCATGGGACGATATGCACCATCGTGCATATTTCCTCCCACATCAATCCCATGACCAATATGCCCTCGAATCCAAAGACTTCATCCCTGCTAAAGTCGATTGGTTCAAAAACCCCATCCCTACACCTGATGCTTTCGAGGAAGGAAATATGGCTAATATCTCTCCCACCATCAAAATCAACATTTCTGTCAAGCCAGGTAATGAAGAACATATCACCATGGGCGCCCAATGCACTCTGGAAGAAATTGATGCCTACACGCAACTCTTCAAAGAATTCTATGATGTTTTCGCCTGGTCATACTCAGAAATGCCCAGACTCGATCCTGCCATTGTCGAACATCACATCGACACATGGCCTGATGCCATTCCAGTTCATCAAAAGTTGAGACCCATCCATCCTTCTAGACGTGAAGCCATCAAAGCTGAAATCGACAAGCTCTGGCAGGCTGGTTTCATTTACCCCATTGAATATACCACTTGGGTGTCTAACCCAGTTCCCGTCCTCAAAAAACAAGGCACCATTCGTGTTTGCACCGACTTTCGCGATCTGAACAAATCTTGTCCCAAAGACAACTTCCCCACACCATTTATTGACCAAATCATCAATGAGTGTGTGGGGCATGAGATTCTCTCCTTTATGGATGGCTTCTCCGGATACAACCAAATTGTTATCCGTTGTGCTGATCAACTTAAAACCGCGTTCATTAGTCTGTGGGGCACTTTCGCATACCGAGTCATTCCATTTGGCCTTAAAAACGCCGGCACCAACTTTCAACGAGCCATGTCTTATTGCTTCCATGACTTAGCCCATATTATCCTTGCCTATTTAGACGACCTTACCGCACGTTCTAAACATTGGGCGCAACACCTTCATGACCTGCGTACCATTTTTCTCCGATGCCGCAAGTATAACATTCGCCTTAACCCTTTGAAATGTGTCTTCTGTGTTCCTGTCGGTCGTCTCCTCGGCTTCATCATGTCTAAAGACGGGATAACTCTCGACCCTTTGAAGGTTCAAGCCATTCTTGACCTTCCTCTGCCTCGTACCTTACGCCAGCTACAAAGTCTCCAAGGCAAAGCTAATTTTCTTCGCCGATTCGTTCCTGACTATGCCACTACCGCACACGGCTTCCTTAGACTTCTTCGATCTCACACCCCTTTTGTCTGGGATACATACACTCAAGAGTCTTTTGATGCCCTCAAGCATGCTCTCACATCCGCTCCCTTGATCCGTCCCCCTGACTTTGAACGAGATTTCATCCTATACATCTCCGCTTCCACATATTCGGTTGCTGGTGTCCTTATCCAGGAGGATTATAACGGTGTTGAACATGTGAGCTATTATGTCAGTAAGAACCTTTCCGGTCCACCTGTGTCCTACTCGCATGAAGAAAAATTAGCACTAACTGTCGTGTTCTCGGTCCAAAAATTGCGTCATTATATCCTCATGTGTTCCACCAAGGTTGTGACTGATTCCAACCCCATGGCTTTCCTATTGAGTCGCCGCATCCTCAATGGGAAGTACGCCCGTTGGGTTGTTATTCTCCAAGAATTCGACCTTTAATTTGTCACCCCAAAAAGTAAGAAAGGTTTAGTCCTAGCTGAACTCATTTCTGATTTACCTACCCAGACGCGAGATACTCCAATTAATGACGCTCTTCCCGATGAACATTTTTTTTCCATCACCACCGACGATCCTTGGTATGGTGACATCCTTACTTACTTGCGAACCCAAAAGTTCGCCCTTCACCTTGATCGTGATGCTCGACGACGTATCCGACACCAAGCCTCTCGCTACCTTCTAATCGGCGATGACCTTTATCGTCGCGGCGTAGATACTATCCTTCGTCGTTGCCTCACCCACGCTAAAGCCGAGCAAGTCCTAAATGCCTGTCATAGTGGCACTTGTGGTGGCCACCTCTCCGGCCTTGCCACCACCCAAAAAATCATGCGTGCTGGGTATTTTTGGCCTTTCCCTCTTTCGAAAGGATTGCATTGTGCGACCAAACGCTCCAGTATGCCAACATTTCGCAAAGGCGCGAGAAATCGCTCTCTCTCCTCTCCATCCCGTCATCACAAACTCTGGTCCTTTTTGGAAATGGGCCACTCGACCTTTATGAGAATTCTTCGACCTCCTACGTACTACAAATATATCATCGCGACATGGGTTGACTACTTCACTAAATGGAGCCAAAAAGCTATGCTCTACGTTTCACCACGACGGCGACACTACAGACTACCCTTTTCTTTTAACCATGTCATTGCTCGATTTGGAGTTCCAAAACAGGCTTAGTCCTGGGACCATGGCCGACATTTCCAAAGATCGGTTGCGTTTGGCAGTCTCCTCCTTATTGTGTTTTGGTCACCAATATTCCTCTTCCTATTACAAGGTAGTGGCCTTGAGTTGAAAGTCGGTCAACAAAATTCTTTAAAACCATGCTTCAACGAACGAGGGTGAATAAACACAAAACCAATTGGCATCTCATGCTCTTCCCTTCTTTGTGGGCTTATCGTGCTCTCGTTAAAACACGCCACGGTTTCACTCCTTTCACACCTCGTCTTTGGAGAGGAGGCGAGCCTTGCAATCGAATGTGAAATCCCTTCCCTTCATTTGGCCATTGAACTTCTCCCCGATACCCAACCTCTAGAACAACGATTTATCATGCTTGAGCGTGCTTGCAAAGATCGTGGAAGTCATGTTGCATTAAAAACTCTTCAGAAGTGGCTAGCTGCGCTTTACGAAAGCTCGCATGACCGAAAAAGTGCACATCCTCACACCTTTCATGAAGGTGACCTTGTTCTAGTATATGACCAGGCCCCACGATACCTCGGTACGATGGGAAAGTTCGACTCATTATGGCTCGCGTCCTTACATCATCGCAAAATCTGTGGGAAGGGGGCATATCTTTTAGAGGAGCTTTGAAGGCCACCCCCTTCCTAATCCCCCGCAATGCACTCTATCTCAGAGAAGTGTACCCTTAGCATTTCCCGCTTGAAATGCATGTTTTATTTCTTGTAGTGTTGCTAGCATATTTGTTTTCATCGGCTCACTACTTCACCAGTGACACATGTTGTCCATGAAGTCTTCCTTTCCTCCTTTTTCCAGCGGATCCTCGCCTGCTTACTTTCATGGGAAACGCCACTTAGCCTCCATCTTTCTTCTTCGTCCGCTGTGGATTTCCGTCGCGAGAATACCATTTTCATACTCATGTTTTTTCGAGTCCCCTTTGGACCTTTCATCATTTCCAACATCATCATTAGTCTTCGTCTCCGGGTACCTGAATCCGGCTTTGCATGTTCACGATCCGTATGCTTCTGCGTGGTCCGGTGATGCCGCAACAAATATTGGCGTGGCTCCCGGCATGTGCGAGATGTCTCAACCCTCGCGAGGGGGTGGCCACGTGTGTAGCCCGCCACATGCCCGGACGAGCTTCATTCGACCTTGATGCGGCTCCTCTCATTTGATGAGCCTACGACGCTAGCACCGCAGCATGTTTCGATTCACGTGTCTCTCTGTCGAGATTTTGAGAACCTTTCCCCATGTGTGAGGGGGCATTTAGGTGTATTTGTATCTCATGTGCTACCGTATTAACTGTATAAGTGCTTGAAGATTGTCCAGGCATCACATGTGTGGGATTCATCCTATGGTATCCGGCTCCTTGTTTCCGAAAGCCAGCACATGCTTCATTATTGGGTTCCGTGGTTTTCCTCGAGCGCCTTACTCTTTGTGCACTTATTGCATTCCGCAGGTTTTACTGGCGCCTGTATTCTTTGTGCCCATGCACTCGACGGCATAGGTATGCCTCTGCCGCCTTTAGCACGGGTACCACTTCATAAACTAGAGACTTGTTGCACACGACAAGTCTCTCCGTCTCCTCGTGGTCTAGTCCTTTAGCACATCCAGACAACCTTACATTTCTCTCTCTCCTTCCCTCTCGAAATGTCTAGTGATTGAGCCCTTACAACGTACATACGGTCATACGATTTTCTCCTAACTCTCGTACGTTGCTACTCGCTACACCATGGGTCATCTAACCTATTATTATTAGATGAACCCAAGTACACCATGTAAGACCAATTTTACCCTAAGTAAAAATTGCTTTCACCATATAAAATAACTCATTTGTTTATATTTCCTGGTCATATTTAACCCAAAATAAGGAGCTTAATTAAATAAATCCTTATTTATTTAATTATTCCCTAAAGAATAAGTTATTTAAATAATATTCTTAGTTAAGTTTGACTTTAAATCATCCATAAATAATTAAATAATACCATTATTTATTTAGTTATATTCCCATCACTTCCCTAAAATGATAAATAAACCATTTATTTATTTATTGTTATAAATAAAGGAAGTGACCCAAGTCAAAACCCTTTTCTTCTCCAACAACAAATATAATAAAATATTCCTAAAGGGTGCTTCTAGAGTCGATTAATGATATTTTATTCATGCACCGAGGTTCCTAGGACGCACGAATATTTTAGTTTATAACAGAAGTTTTCCCCATTCATTAGTCACCTTCATTGCATTAGATCACTGCGGATCTACTCTTGGTCACAATTTTCCATTTTTGTTTTATGAACTCCCATTGAGTTCCATGCTTGTCACTCTACACCAATAAGAGAGAGGAATTCCAGGATTCGGAAACATTGAGGACTTCCAAGAACCCATCCCACTAAGGCGTACGAAAAACACCTTTCTTCGTTTTCCTCCTAAGAGTGCCCCATTCTTTAATATAATACAAGTCATTCTTTTAAACACTTTGTTCTTGCCTTGTCTAGTCGGCGCATGGGAGCCATACTATATTTTATCTACTTAATGTCTTTTTGTGCTTAGATCTGAATTTATGCAGTAGACTTAAAGATATTTTGCAGCCATAATCGATGTTAGGGATATTTGTTATGCATAGCTAAAGGGATATTTTACGACGAAAGATTCATACTAACAACATACTCAAAGTTCTATGATTTCAAGGCATTGGTTGAAAAGAAACGGGAAGTAGGCAGTGACCTTATTAAGATAATGGTGGTGAAATACATCTCTCCTGCGTAATTCAAATAATTTTAAAAGTCACAGTATGAATTCCTAAGAGAAATTATAAGACCTCACAACCCAAAACAAACAATGGGTTCATGGGAGAGAAAGAACAAAACGATCGTGGGTACCGTGACTGCTAAGGCCGTACAACTGTGGCCTTCCCATACACTTGTGGGTTGAGGCATGCAACACTGCGGTTTATGTGCAAAACCGTTGTCCTCATAGAGTACTTGGCATGAGTACACCCGAAGAGGCGTTTTCTAGTAAGAAGCTTGATATTTCTCATTTGAAGATTTTTGGCTTACCTGTTTACATTCATATGACGAAGGATGCTAGGAAGAAGCTGGAGCCAATAGTAGAGGTTGGGATATTTGTGGGGTACACAGAAACACCCCACAATTATCGTGTGTATTTTCCAGATAGTCGGAAGACTGTTGTGCAATGAGATATCAAATTTCATGAGGAGAAAGCCATGAAGTTGTCGCTTGAGAGGAAGCTACACTTGCATGCATATGAGGAGCTACTAGTTCCTAAAGATGAGCCTCTGGATGTGGATCAGCCACAAGAGGAGGTTCATGGAGGAATAAACCACTCATGCATAAGCAAACATCGTAGGCGAAGCACATCTGCGTGTTTAGCGATCTTATCTGATGCGCTAAAATGTAGGAGCACCTACAACACAGCGTAGACAGAGATAGTCACTTAACCGATTCACTAGATACATGGCTCTAATGAGCAAGTGTATCGTGATAGAATCATCTTCTTTCGAGGAAGTTATGGAGGATCCCGCATGGGTAGATGCCATGGTGGAAGAGTATGATTCGATTGTCAAAAACAGTGCATGGGAGATTGTCCCAAGGTCGGAAGGGAAATCAGTGGTAGATTCGAGATGGATTTACAAAGTGAAGCAAGCTATTGACGGGAGCGTCGAGAAGTATAAGACAAGATTTGTTGCCTGGGGCTTCTCACAGATCGAGGGGATCGACTATGAAGAAACCTTTGCACCTGTCGCAAGGTATTCTTCCATACAGACCATCCTTGCTCTCTCAGCACAGATGGGTTGGCACATTCATCAAATGGACGTGAAGAATGTGCTCCTCAATGGAGTCATTGAGGAGGAGGTGTACATTGAGCAGCCCAAAGGTTTCGAGATCTTCAGCAGCAAGTCGCATGTGTGCAGGCTCAAGAGAGTGTTATATGGGTTGAAACAAGCACCTCGTGCTTGGTACACATGGATAGACAGCTATTTCACCAGACTTGGATTCTCCAAGAGTGAGGTGGATCTAAACCTATACCAGATTGTGGTGGAGGGTAAGTTGCTGATCATTGTACTTTATGTAGATGATTTCATTTTGACAGGTGATGAGCTATTGATACTCTCATGCAAGGATGATCTTGCAAAAGAGTTTGAGATGAAGGACTTGGGCCTCCTTCATTATTTTCTGGGATTGGAAATTTTTGGCAACAGAGGTGGACTGCTTCACAGGTTCTGCCGGGCAAGTATGCCCGGGAGATACTGGAGAAGTTTCACATGCAAGGCTGCAAGCCTATCGACACTCCTCTTCCAGGAAATTGTAAGAGAGAGGATGCTACATCGATAGAGGTAGTGGATGCCACTGTTTATCGACAGTTGGTGTGGGCCCAAGGCATTCAGTCAATACACGCACCAACATATACATGTTAACTAATGCTGGTATGGTTAAGCCTAACAACCTCTTTTGGAAGGCAGGCAAGCATGTCCTGAGGTATCTCAGGAGCACATTGGGATATGGATTGTGGTACAGACAGTCGGATGAGTTGAAGTTGCATGGCTTCACGGATGCAAATTGGGCAAGGAGCCCAACGGACAGAAAGAGCACATTTGGAGGGATATTAAGTATTGGTTCTACAGCAGTTTCTTTGTACAGCAGGAAACAGAGATTTGTGGCACTCAGTTCAGCAGAGGCCGAGTACATGGTAGCAAGTTTGGCTACATGCAAGGCTATATGGATGAGGAAGATCCTGGTCAGGTTGTTCGGTTCACACTTAGATTCTACTGTGATATATTGTGATAATCAGAGTTGCATTAAACTCTCAGTTAATCTAGTATTTCATGATAGATCTAAACATATTGACATCCAGTACCATCATATCAGAGATTGTGTGCAGCGGAAGATCATGTTGCTTCAGTACATTCCTACGGAGGATTAGGATGTAGATATTCTGATGAAGGCACTCACTAGGAGCAAATTCGAATACCATATAAGCAGGATCGGGGTGAAGGATAATCCCTATCTTGTTGAGAGGGAGTGTTGAGATTCAACAAGACGATGAGCTTAGTGAAAAGAGTCACCTTCACTAAGTGGGCCCGCAGGCTATTTTTGGCGCAAGTCTATTTTTAGACTATGTCTATTTTTAGACATGGCGATCATATTTCAGAAGTCGCAGGATGCTATTTGTGGATGGTTGATCAAGTTGGAAAAATAGATGAAATTCTATTTTTAGAATATTGGGCGAAGTCTATTTATAGATCGTCAATCTAAAAATAGATGCATGTCGATTATTATTAGCTCTTAATAATAATCAGACTCTAAACAACAACTTATTCTCTTGGAGCACTTCAGTTCAGTGCACAAATGTGGCACAACAACTGACAGAAGGAATTACGCTATTCCTGAGGGTTTACTGGAGCTAATGCATGAGGACTTCATTTAGAACTCATGTGACAGAGTTTGGTGGAGTTATAGAAGTAGTTGGTGGATTTGTATTCAGTTTAACTCAGTTCGACTCAGTTGAGCTAGTTGTATTTAGTCTAACTGATTGATACACTAGTGAGAGTGGTGTGAATTAATTAGTTAATTAATTCACTAAATAATAACTCATTAATCAACTGAAGAATACATCAGTTAACTACAGTGCATGGACAGTTTCAGTGGAGACCAGTGGAGAGGTAGGTGAAAGAGCAGGTTGACTATCAGTTGTGACTATAGTGAATATTTATCAGATCCAACACTAAAGTGAGATGTCAAATGAGTACGTGGCTGCGCGCAAGCTTGCGGATTCGAGTTCATTCAGATCCATTCTTTACAGGATTGCAGAGAGGCAAAGTAAAGGTGTAAGCGTAGGGATCGCGGCATGGATTTCCAAAGATCGTGCTTGATTAGTGTGTAGCGATCAGACAAATGTGAGAGCTTGATATGATCAGCTTTGTATGAGGATTGTTACATGATCTCTATGACATATATTATATACAGATAGTTGGGGTTTTTAGCTTCAGGCTTTCCCGTTAAACAACTATGTTAATGTGTGTGAATTTTTATGGTTTCATGTGTGCATTGCAATTGATTTAATTTCTGCATGTGATGATCAATAGTGGAATAGATTCTGTATTGTGCATGAAGTTAAAATAGTGTGCGATCAGGAGAATCTTGGATATATAACATATAAGTTATATAATTTCTACATTGTTGATGGTTGATTTGCAAGGAGGATTGATTTAATGGAGTTTGTTGGAAACCATGTGGAAAGGTCTTCATAGGTGTTGGATGCCCTAATTAGGAGAAAATGCTACAATGACATTGATCACTCATGTTTTTTTGGAGGGTAGCGTGAGAGTGGACCAAGCGTGAACATGGATTGGGAATTTATGGTGTATCGGTCGAGGACAACGTGATAGTTCCCAAGTTGAAGCCCAATGTGCACCATATTCATGGACCTAGGTGGTTTCTAGAGTGGCAGTTGTTGAGCTTAAGGGTTGACGATCCAAAGGAGCAATTGAGTAGCCCTATACTTGTGTGTGGAGAAGAACTTCTACAACAGATGATGGGAAGTCCTCCTGTCTCATGTTCATTATGGGAGATGGAAATCTTGCAGTGATAGGTGGTAGCCCTTTGTGCCCTATGTTAGCCTTCATTGGTGCAACACAGGAAGACCATAATGTACTAAAGTACATGAGTAGCTGAGTAGCAGTAATGGGAAGGAGAGAGTTGTTCACAAGTGGAGCTATGAACAACTCGACACTAGTCTCGATGTATTATGCCCTTGATGGAATAAGGTAAAACTAGAGAAAATATTTACAACCAAGGTTCAATGTCCAGATGGACATGGAGCATTGATATAGGTAGGTGATGTAGATCAGGAGCCGTAGGATAGGGCATGTACAGGGTATGACCAAGGCAGCTGTGAGGAGCTCTACATCAGCTAGACGGTTAGAGAATCTTGCTGAGGTATATTGGTTGTCGATGGACTAATACCAAGCCCCAATTTTGTATCTTGTATCAATGGATGTATGAGGGCCATTATCCTTGGTACGGGAGCCCTAGACTGTTGCATTATAACAGTTGGATTAATATAACGAAGTTGGGTTATTGTACAAAATTGTGTAAAAAACGTTGTCGATATTTTGTGCACTAGTAGATCTAATATTGTTTAATTTCACTATGCATAGTAGTATCATTGTGATTCTTGGTTTGGCAGTGTCATAGATTTAAGATTCTATCCCAGACACCAAGGTTGTGGAAAAACAACAGACTATTCACAAGAATTTTCAGCAACCTTGAGGAGAAAAAATTTATTTTCCAAAATGAATTGTATTTTTTAAACTCAATAGGGTAGTACATGTGTTTCTGGATAAATAGGTTCAACCTAAACAAAGAATATTTTACAAGGGATTAGTTTATATCAAAGTGTACTAAATCCATTAAGAATTTTCGGACCAAGAAATATTAGAAGGGATCAGAAATGCCTCGGGAATCTTTGTAATGTGTTTAGAGGCTACTAAGTAAAGAATGTATGCTTTGTATTATTACTTTTGTGTGTATATTAATGTATCCTATATGCTACCAGCCAAAATATGCCTTAGTTACTGGTGGGATTTTCAATTACCTCCTAATTACTTAACAAATAAGTTAGAAACTACTCATTTAATTGTCAATCCAATGTTCGTCTAGAACTTGTGAACTAATCCACTATATATGATAGTACAACATGTTAAGTGATTTTGAAGTTTTAGTATTCTAAATGAATGTCACATAGTAAGATATTAGAATTCTTTCAGAAGTCACTAAGAAAACAAAACGCACTTGATATCAAAACCATATTTGAGAATTGAAATGGAACACTTCTACCTAGTGGGCTCAGGAAGCTTATTGTCATAACCCCGACCACAAGTAGAGTGCAAAACACAGGAAGAGAGAGAATCATACAAGCATCAAACAAGAGAATTTCTAAAGGGTTTAGATGATCTTGGTTTGTGCAACAAAAAATCACATGAGATGTAATGTTGGCAAGCTCTAATAAAAAATAATTAAACCATAAGTTCTAATGTAAAATATTAAGTTGAAATATAAAAGAATTAAACCAGAAAACAATTACCAACCTAATTAAAATATAAAGAAGTATTAGAAAGTGAACTATATAGTTATAAGGAGTACCTAAATAAAGAGGGGATTCTACTTCCCTAGGTGAGATATTGGTTATAAGATAAACATAATGCTAATTAATAAACACACCATTCACACAGATGAAATGGAAATGGAACATGCACTTATATAAAGAATTCAAAATTTAGATTACAATAAAGATATTACTCCTTTATCTCCCCTCCATACTTATGGATTGAGTGGAGTTTGGTTTTTATACATATTTAATTTTGTCTTGAATTGTAGAAATTATACAACATGCATGTATATCTTGGATTCACCCTATCTAACAATGTACTAAATTTAAATACTGAATCGCTTCTACAAATATTTTTCGGAATTAAAAACACAATCGCTAATCACATGAACATGAAGAAGAATCAAATCAATCACAACATAGATAATTTTGTAGGGAAAGCTTATAGATAAAAACCCTACTATCTTCTACTGTATATTCAGCATGGATCATGAAACAATTACATACAAAACTCTTCTCACAAGAGCCCTCCAGTACTCAGCTAATCGTCTCACACTGTCACGAAAAAAAATAACCAACACATAGCCAATTCTCAGCCTCTAGGCAATCCTTGATGGATGCAATCCCTAAAGTATAGGAATTATTTCCTTCCTTGACTGTGCAAGTATCATGGGCACTCCAATGGGTGTTTGGTTGCATGTGTGCAACCCAATAATCCTACAATTGATAGTCAACTTCCCTTTCACCTAAAACTCAACTGGGTCTCCACTGGATCTAGCATGCATGCAACTAATAATATTAAATACTCAGTTGCAGATGAGACCACTGATTGTGATTAATTAATATTTAACTCACTTTATCTCTCACTATTGTATCTTCGGTTACAAATAGCACAACTGAGTTTAACTCACTTAACTGAGTTAAAATGATTACAACCTGCATTAACTAATGCACCACTGCACTTCGAACTCTGTTACAATTAGAATTACTTAGCATGCCTCACCAACTACCTCTAACTCGAAATCCACTAGATAAATGAGTTTATCACTCTTAGTTAACTATTTCAAGTTTACATTAATAATATATTATAGTTTTTTGTCCATATTAATTAAGGGATAACTAAAATAGACATGCACCCAAAAATAGCACTATGGGCCCCACCCTAGTTTGGGTGCTTAATGCAACTAGGCGTGGGTGCTGAAATTTTCTGGTTGAATCTCAACACTCCCTCTCAACAAGAAAGGGATTATCCTTCACCCCGATCCCATCTCTATGGTATTCGAATTTGCTCATGGTGAGCGCCTTCGTCTGAATATCTGCATCCTGATCTTCCGTGGGAATGTACTGAAGCAACATTATCCTTCTTTGCATACAATCTCTAAGATGATGGTACCAGATATCTATATGCTTGTACCTATCATGAAACACAAGATTAATTGAGAGTTTAATGCAACTCTGATTATCACAATGAATCACTGTCGGATCCATCTAAGAACCAAATAAACCAACCAAGATCTTTCTCATCCAGATAGCCTCACATGCAGCTTGACTTTCTGCCATGTATTTCGCTTCCTCTGAAATGAGTGCCACAAATCGTTGTTTCCTACTGTACCAGGAAACTGCTGCCAATCCTATGCTAAATATCCCTCCTGATGTGCTCTTTCTGTCTGATGGACTGCCCGTCCAATCCACATCCGTGAAGCCTTGAAGCTTCACTCCCTCTGTCCATCTATACCATAGACCATACTCTGATGTGCCCCTCAGGTATCTCAGGACATGCTTCCCTGCCTTCCAAAAGATCTTGGTAGGCTTAACCATAGCTTGAATGATCTGGTTAATTGCGTAGCAAATGTCAAATCTCATGTTCACCAAATACATTAGAGAACCCACTAACTACCTCTAGGCAGTAGCATCCACTACCTCTCCAGAAGTAGCATCCTCTTTCCTTCAATTTCCTGGAAGAGAAGTACCCATGGTTTTGCAGCTCTCCATGTTAAAATTAACCAATATCTCCTTTGCATACTTTCCTTCAGACACAAAAATTTCACCATCTTGCTACCATATTTCAAATCCAAGGAAATAATGAAGGAGTCCCATGTCATTCATTTCGAACTCCCTTACAAGATCCTCCTTGCATGAGTGTATCAATTGCTCATCACCAGTAAAAATTAGATCATCAACATAAAGAACAATGATCAATAGCTTACCCTCAACCACAATCTGGTATAGTTTTTCATCTGCTTCACTTTTGGTGAAGCCCAGTCTAGTGAAATAATTGTCTATCCGAGTGTACCAAGCACAGGGTGCTTGCTTCATCCCATATAGTGCTCTTTAGAGTCAGCACACATGTGACTCACTGTTAAAGATATAAAAACCTTCAAGCTACTCTATGTACACCTCTTCCTTAATGATCCCATTGAGAAACGTAGTTTTCACATCCATCTGATGAATGCGCCAGCCCATTTGAGCTGAGAGTGAAAGGATGGATCTTATGGAAGAGCACCTTGCAACAGGTGCAAAAGCCTCATCATAATCTATCCCCTCGATTTGTGAGAAACCTCGAGCCACAAATTTGGCCTTGTATTTATCCACACTCCCATCAACCACTTTATTTACTTTGTAGATCCATCTTGATCCAACCACTAATTTTTCGACTGGTCTTGGGACTATCTCCCATGCACTGTCCTTGATAATGGAGTCATACTCCTCCACCATTGCATCAAACTAAGTTGGTTTTTGCACTGCTTCCTGAAAGGAATATGGTTCAATCAAAATACATTTTCTCATAAGAGCCATGTATCCAGTAAATCGGTTAGGAGACTGTCTCTATTTGCATTGTGAATTAGGGGCTCCTACATTCTCTGCAACATCAAGTCTCAATCTGTCAGCTTCCGTGGTGCGCCTTCTGCCATTTCTAATGGATGGCTCTACATGAGTTTTTTCCTCCACTCCATGAACCTCCTCATGTGGCTGATCCACCTCTTGGGACTCATCCTTGGGAACCAAAAGTTCCTCCTCTGCATGCAAGTCCAACTCCCTCTCAAGGGATAAATGCATGGATTTATCCTCATCAAATTTTATATCCCGTTGCACGACAGTCATTATGCTGTTTGGAAAATACACACAATAATTATGGGGTGTTTCAGTGTACCCCACAAAAATCCCAGCCTCATCTGTTGGTTCCAGCTTCTTCCTGGCATCGTTGGTCACATGCACATAAAGAAATGAGCCAAAAATCTTAAAGTGTGAAACATCAGGCTTCTTACCAGTGAAAGCCTCTTTAGGTGTACTCATGCCAAGTATCCTATGAAGACAATGGTTCTGCACATGTACTGCTATGTTGCATGCTTTTGCCCACAGATTCATCGGTAGGCCTTGATCATGCAATATCGCTCGTGCTGCACCCACAATAGTTTTTTTCTTCCTCTCCGTGACCCCATTCTGCTGTGGGTTATGAGGCACTATGAGTTCTCTTCGAATTCCTTCTTTTCTGCAGAATTTCTTGAATTTTTTAGAGATGTATTCTCCACCATTATCGCTCCTAAGAGCCTTAACTCACTTCCCCAAATACTTCTCCACCAGTGCCTTAAATTCACAGAAATTAGAGAATTCATAATCTTTCTTATGCATGAAGAAGATCCAGTACTTACGGTAAAATTGATCAAAAAATATTACATAATACTTATGTTTTTCTCTGGAAGCAACAGAGAAAGGACAACACACGTCTGTGTGAAATCTCTCAAGGATCACTGAAGCTCGGTTTTCCTTCTCATGAAAGGTGGCCTTTACATATTTTCCCATAGTAAATCCTTGCATGTGTATAACTATGTAAGTGTACCCTTGGGAAGACTAGTATAAATCTGCTGCATGAATTTCAAGGCTCCATGGTGAAGATGGCCCAATCTCTTGTGCCATAGTTCACCCTCATCCCGGATCACCACTTGATCTGCCTTGCCCATCATTTCTACGGAACCATCTACCTCCATCTTGTAGAGATTCTTTACTCGAATCCCTATCTTCTTGGCTTGTCCCGTTGTTTTATGTTGCAGGAAATATTTTCCATCACTAAAAACAACATCATAGCCTCTATTCTCCAACATTGCGACTAAGACCAAATTTTCCTTCAGACCTAGTACATGCATTACATATTTTAATTAAAAGGGTTTACTTGACTGCCTCTAAAAGGTAATGGTACTAATACCGGTAGCACTGTACCGCCTGTCATCACCCATTTCAATATGCATCTGGAGATCCTTCTCCTCCAAGTCACTGAAAAGTTCCTTGTCTCTTGTCATGTGAAAGGAAGTGCCACTATCCTAATACCACATAGATCCCAATGCAACATACACCATGCATGCGATCAATGAGAAGTCAATCTCAAATTTCGAGGCAAGGGCCTCACCAACTGTAGATCCTCCAGCCTTCTTGTTCTTCTTCTTTTGTGGACAGTTAGTAGCAAAATTCCCATGCTCGTGACAGTGAAAACACTTCTCCTTGGACATGTCCTACTTCTTGCCATTCTTGGACTCAGATTTAGAATGGAAATTCTTTCCCTTCCCTTTCCTCACCTTGGAAGCGAAAGTACAATCCTCGTCATCCTCATTCTTAGATGAAGATCCATCTTTGGTGTTCCATCTGAACTCCTCCTGCAACAAATTCGACCACATTCGTTCCCAATCTAGAAAATTTTCCCTTCCAATGGCAGAGTCTTGATAACTGTGTCAACCCTTGGGAATTCCTAGGAGAGCCAAGCTCACCAAATCATCACCAACAACTATTATTCCAATGCTCCCTAGTTCATCCCAACATTGGATAAAATTTGTTAGATATTTTGGAATGGCGTTGCCCTTTTCCATCTTGATCTTCTTGAGTTTATCTTTGAGTGCCAATTTCCTATGGTCCCTGCTACTTTGGAATAGATCCGTCAAAGCCTTACACATTGCATATGCTGTTGCTTTCCCATGGAGGCTTGAGACAATGTGGTCTCGTACTCCCTCCAACGGGATCCTCCTCGCCTTTTCCACTTTATTTTTCCATGCATCAATATTTGCAGCATCTGCCAAAACGGGTTTAGGAACATCATTCAATGAATTCCTTCAAGTCATTGTCTACGAGTACTGCCTCCATCCTGTCCTTCCGAGAAATATAGTTTGAGCTTCCCTCGAGTGCATACTCCAACCTCAAGCCAATGAAAGCCATTTCGATCTTCAATCAGATGTAGCACCAAGAAAGTCTTTCTGCAAATTCGAATTCTATCCAGTCACAAACTCATCTCCGGCTTCACTTCTACAATTTCCTATGCTCTGATACCATGTATAAATTATACAACATGCATTTATATCTTGGATTCACCTGATCTAACAATGTACTAAAGTTAAATACTAAATAACTTCTACAAATCTTTTGCGAAATTAAAAACACAATCGCTAATCACATGAACATGAAGAAGAATCAAATCAATCAAAACACAGATAATTTCTTGGGGAAAGCTTGCAGCTAAAAACCCCACTATCTTCTATTGTATATTCAACATGGATTATGAAACAATTACATACAAAAATCTTCTCACAAGAGCCCTACATTACTCATCTAATTGTCTCACACTGTCATGAACAAAACTGACCAAAACATAGCCAATTCTTAGCCGCTAGACAACCTTCCTTGCTTGTGCAATCCCTGATGGATGCAATCCTTAAAAGATAGGAATTATTGCCTTCCTTGATTGTGCAAGTATCATGGGAACTCCAATGGGCGTTTGGTTGCATGTGTGCAATCCAATAATCCTACAACTGATAGTCAACTTCCCTTTCACCTAGAACTCAACTGGGTCTCCACTGGATCTAACATGCATGTAGCTAATAATAGGAAATCCTCAGTTGCATGTGAGATCACTAATTGTGAATTAATTAATATTTAATTCACTTGATCTCTCACTAGTGTATCTTCAGTTACAACTAGCACAACTGAGTTTCACTTAACCGATTTAAAATGATTACAACCTACATTAAATAATGCACCACTGCACTTCGAACTCTGTTACAACTAGAATTACTCTACATGCCTAACCAACTACATCTAACTCAAAATACACTAGCTAACTGAGTTTATCACTCTCAGTTAACTATTTCAAGCTTACATTGAGAATACATTATAGTTTATTTTCCATCTTAATTAAGGGATAAATAAAATAGACATGCACCCAAAAATAACACTATGGGCCCCACCCTAGTTTGGTGCTTCATGCAACTAGGCATGGGTGATGAAATTTTCTTGTTGAATATCAACATGAATCATCCAAGAAATCGATGGATAACCATGAGAATGTTCATATTCACATGTTATTTCTCTTTGTTACAATTATTTATCTAAAAATATATAAAATACCAAACATTGGTAATTATTTTAGCTGTGTGACAGGTGGTAGATGGATCAATTTCTTGATGTGGATAGACTTTAATTGTTGGAAAATCCTCAACCTCTATTGCTTTCCTTCATTGGGTCCACAAGTTGCGTGGTATTCAACTATCAAAATGAAGGTTGAACAATACTTGAGCTATGTCAACTGCTTACGAGTTGTAACAATGATATCCAATAACTAACTATGAACGTACTGATGTAATGGTTTTCGAGTGAGTTGCAACATCAAACATTGGGCAATTATCAACATAGGATGAGCATATTGTAGCATAGATCAAAGTGATATGTAGTGTTGAGCTTATGCATGTTGCAACATAATGTTGTAGCAAGTATTTTGGACTCCATTGTGTTGTAGCAACAAGCTCACAATGGAGTTGTAGCAATGTGCTCAAGGGAGTTGTAGCAATGTGCTCAAGGGAGTTGTAGCAATACATGGGAGTTGCAGTAGTGTGCCATAGTGATGTTGTAATAACATGTAGGATTTGAAACATCTTATATGTGTTGCAGTACTTTGTATCACAATGATATGAGGGCATTGCTGCAACATGAAGGTATTTTAACAACACTAAGGGTATTGCAACAAATGTACCTGCACAACTTGCTTGAAGTATTTCCTCAGTATTTTCCACAAGTTAGCACCAAGAGGAAAATTCTTCCCTAAATAAACAAGAATGGATGCTAAAATGGAAAAAATTAGAAGATAACTTTACCTTGATAAAAAATTCATTCTTTCAGGTGATGAAGTGGCATGGAAATGGAGAAAGGTGTGCATAAAGGTATTGGAAAATGCTAAGAGGATCCCATTTTGTGTATCTGTCATATGCCATATTGAAATCTTGACTTTATGGCCCTTATGGAGGCCACTATTCATTTGATGGCTTCTACCTTATGATATTGATATTATGTACATTAATGGAGCCATTAAGCTTCATACCATTGATGAATAAATAACCCCATTGCTGGTGAATGGACATATAATTTGGCTATACCATAGACCCTTATCAATGGAAGCCTTCTTGAACAAGATCAGTGACAGATGGCCCAACAAAAACATGGATATTTTTCATAAGGGAGAAATACATGTTAGAGTATTCATTCTTAAATCCCATTCCCATTAAAAAAAAAATACATAGAGAGAGGGGAAAATTCCACTTGTGAAAACCCCTAAAAAGGCACACTTTGGTTCATGACATGTGAAAACTAGCTCATTCAGTGCATGAAATGTTAAAAAAATAAAATAAATAAAAATATATAAAATAATAAGAGTTGAATAATCTAAATAATCCATGACTAAAAGGGAACTCCATGGTTTCATGATGGTCATTTTAGGATCATCCTACTCATGTGACTTATAGATTCTTTACATCTCTCGAGTTGCTAATAAAAACTTCTCCAGGATTGTTTTACAAGGAAGGGTACATCACTATTTTCATTGTTGCAACATTATTTCCACAATACGAGTAGGGTGTGGCTACAACAATGATTTTTGCAAATCCAATGCTACAACAACCCTACAATGCAGTGTTGCAACACATTTTGATAGGTAGAACCAACAAGATTATGCAATAACGCCTTTCCAATTATAAGATTTCACAAAAATTTGAAAAAATTTATGACTAGACTGATCTAACGATCATTACTACAACACTAGCCTGATGTATTGCTACAACACCAACTTGGTGTCCTATTGCAACATCAAGCCAACAAAACTGTTGCAACTCTAGTTTAACGAGTGTTTCAATACATAGTGCTAAGAAACGACTACTACAACACTCCCACTAGATAGGATGACAATTGTTTATGGATATGAGGTAACATCATTAGGCAACCTGGGATGCGATATTCTATCGCCAACAACCTGGGGGATAATTGATCATAAGCATGAAGGTATGCATTTGCTTGTATTCAATGAATACCATTTATTAGAATGATTGAATGTAGCTTGAAAATATTGCAAGTGTTACACTCCACCATTTCCATAACTGATGAAATGACCTATGTCTTTACCCCATCATTACCTTTCCAATATTGTTAGCAACAAACACCTAACAAATTTTCATTTGAATTTTGAAGCTGGTAGTATGTTTGAGCACTGAGTAGAAAGAAAAATGGGAGGTTCATTAAACCACAAGGATCCCACATAAACCTTTTTATTGGAAGTTTAAGAGAACATATGGGAGATTTTTCAAGAAGAATATTTGATTTTCTATGCCAAGAAACTACATAGTTATGAAAATAATGTGGCATAATTAGAATTTGCACTCAACATTCAAAACGACCAGATTCTGTTAGGAGTAAAAATGGTCCAAGTGGATGAAGGCATAATTTCTACAGTGTTTTGACTACCACAAGCCAAGGGAAGATGTTATTTCAGGAATAAATCCATGCTAGAACTAATGGAATATTTCCTTGAACTAAAGGGGACTCTAATAATAAAAGGAAGTGTTTTTGATAGAAAATATCTATTAGCACTATGGGTAGGTGTAGCTCTTCCTATCCAAAAATATTTCGTGGATGAGGGGCACCGTGAATTAATTTATTGGCATCATATGTGGATTCTGGATCACCTAATGCATCAAATATTGATCAATGTGCCATAATTTTTGTGGAGGACACTTCAGTAGATGGTAGTCAATGTGAAAAAGTATAGTAGGCCCATGGATGCTTTTCCACATCATATCTTGATCAAAGTATTAGTGGAACACTCCCTCCAGTGAGAGGATTGCATCTGGGATAAAGTAGTGAGAGAACCTAGGTTTGGAGCAAAGGCACTAGCTACACCATTGGTTGGAGAATCAATTGTTGCAAATCCATTAGCTGCTAAAAGAGTAGAATAACCATCTATTGCAACCTTCAAAGGGCATGCAACAAGTGCATAGGTTGAAATATAGAAATAAGATACAAAGGAAGTTTGAATCCATGATATAAACTTGGAAATATAGGTAGTATACCTCCAAGAAAATTCTCGAGGAAAATGACTAAGATGCTTGCCTATGTGGCCATTCCCAAAGAAAAAGAGGACCATGTATAGTATAAGACAAAAGGAAAATCCTCATGTTGAAACATGAATTGAAGAATAAATTATAACCATTGCTACAAAAAAAGAACCAGTAGGGTTGGAAATTGAAGAGGAAAACATATTGCAATTCCAATTATGTAGAAGGTGTATGTGGCAGCACAAAGTGAAGAAACAGAAAGATCCATTGCTACCACACAAGAACCAACAAGGGTAACCAAGGAAAAACACGAGTTTTTTGAACCACAAGAACTAGAAAGCTTGCAATAATAAATGAGAGACACCCCTACTACAACACAAGAAATAGTAGGGGGAAATTTTAAATTGAGTTTGCTTTAACTCAATAGGAAAAAGAAGATGAAGAAAAGGTTGAAACAAAGATGCAAGGAAAGACTATAATTTAGCGGATTAGTGTTTCCACTTAGAGCTCAAAGAAAATTTACAAACCAAAAAAGGAAAATATTGGTAGGTGCACTTTCTATCACACCCTTGTATTCATATATTATCAAGAAAAATAAAAATTTGGAAATAAAGAATAGAGAATTTCAAAATAGAATCAAACTTTTAGAAGATGAACTGAGAGAAATTTGATCATTTGAGAGACCAGATTTCCTTTCTTAGGTAGCAGACTTAGTTGGTACAAAATATAAAGAGGAATCTCTTCCTGAGATAGGGGAGATATCCCAAAAGAAAATATACAAAAGAGAAAACTAAGAGAGGTTTTGTCAAACAGAGAATGAAGAACTTGAATGATTAGAAATTGCCACTCAAATAGATCCTAGTTTGACAAAGGATAAATTTTTTCAGGTAGATATTCCAAACTAGTAGGTGGGCCTAAATTTTCACTACCCTTTGGTTAGGTTACCTTCCGCAAGATATCAAAGAGACTAAAAGATGTCCATAACAGAAGAACTTTATGTTTGGAGGGAGGTTAAAAAAAAGGAAAGGCTATTATCATGCCCATGAAGTAGGGGAAGTTAGCTACAGTGTTAACAACCTCCATGGGAGCCACACCTTATCAAACTTAGATTGAATACCTAGTTTCATAGGTACATGCAATATTTTTGGCTAGGGAATTTCATCCTCTTGTACACACCACTAGATGATAATATTTGGTCCTGTGTAGAAGAGGCAACCATCTATCCATAATGATTTGTAACTTTTATTGAAGATATTTTGTTACTTCTTTGGAGATAGGTGATGTGGAATTTTACCTATATACAAGTAGTTAAAAATATCTAGAAACCAAGGTTAGTTAGTAGATACTACAAAAATATGCTCATTAGAAAAGAATGTTCTACAAGTGGCTCATTTTCATTTATTGTAAGTCTAGAAAGAAAGCATATCTCTACAATATATTTCCATCGTTTGTTTAATATGGTTATGCCAAATTCATGTAGTAATAACAAGCCTCTACTTACCCTACCATTTGTGATTGGTTTATTCATCAAGTATTTATTGATAACATGGTTAGTGTGTAAAATCATGGGATAAACTATTATGTAATGTCAAAACTTTTTAATAACATTTATAACCATGCCATTTTTTTTTTAATGTTATTGCATAGTTTAGTTCTGCATGAGATATATTTTTACTGATAAAATTTATTGTGTATGAGTGATTTCATTCTTATTTACCTGAGAGACATCCATTGGTTGTGTTTGCAACATCCGTAGATATGTGAAATAGGAGGGATTAACTGATTAGAATAAAGGCATGCTGACAACTTTCTCCACACAAATTAAACCTCTTTTTAAGGAAATAAAACAAAGAATTAGCTATTTCTGAATATTTTTAATAAAATGATGAGTGTCCATGGAGTAGGAGAGTTTAGTATTACCTTTATTTTTGTTGGGTGCACTTTGATGCCTTTTGATGAAGTATGATGTCCTTGTACTATAATTTCAATCAACATCATTAAATATTTATCATTATCAAGGGCTAAATGGATTTCCTTACATTTTTCTCAAAATATTTCTATATTGGCTAGGGTAAAGTCAAATGCATACTCATATGTCATGAAATCATCCATGTAAATTTCCACGTAGTTATGAATTATATTGGAGAAGTTTCCAATCATGGGTTGTTGGAAAGTTGTTGGAGAATTACATGGTCCAAATGGTAGAAGGAAATAGGAAGATTTTTTCCAAGGAAAAATGAATGTGGTTTTTTCTTGATATTCCAGAGCGATATGGATTTGGTTGTATCCATTGAACCCTTCGTGGGAAAAAAAGTACGTATTTCCTGCCAACATGTTAGGTCCCTATAATACTAGCGTATTCCCCTTATTTTTATTATTAATGTAGCCCCCTATTGTTATTTGTTGTGCTCATGTATCCACCATGTTGTTATTCTTGTGCCCCATATAACCCCACTATTGTTATTTTTTTGCCCTTACATTATTATTTTTATGTAGGCTCTAATCATATTGTGACCCCTTGGACTCCAATATATACCTAGGAGGTATTATCATTTGTATAATCCAATAAGTTTTCATTTATGTAATGTAAAGGAGGTTTCCCCATCGAAGAGGCTAATTTTAAAGTCATTGATCTATATTTTATTCTATTTTGTGAGTTGGTTGCATAACATTTGGTATTAGAGCTTTGGATTCAAGGGTTTCACTTCTTCAAACAGGTCATTTTGGAATTTTCACTATAATTTTTTTTTATACGAGGCTTCATAAGTTGAAATTGCAACCACATGGATCCAAAATATTGGTGAACTTCGTGTACGCATTTTAGATCTTTGTTCACTATATTTTCAGAGATAAAATCTAAGGAATTTAGGGTTTTTGCAGGATATAGAATTCAATCTCAAACATGTGACCTAGGGAAAATAATGATAAATTTCTCTCCAAGAATAAAATTTGAATTTCGTAAAAATTAAATGAAATTGAACGGAATTTAATTTTTCATGTATCATTTTTAGGGTTGAAGGTTGGAAAATGACACATGGAACTTCGTACAAGTTCATTCTACTGAACCAGTCGATAATCAGGCCATTGGGGAATATTGGGCATACCTATTTCTTGAAGAATACAAACTTGGTCTAACTTTTGGGGTTGTAAATAGTACTTAGAGGGATACCATAGGATGAGATTTTAGATATTTCAGATCCAAAATTATAGAGATACAACAACTTCAATATCGAGCTCCTGAAAAGGAAGAAAAAGGTGTGTATTTTTTTAAATTTTGCTTAACGTTTGTTTCAAAAATAAATTTGAAGTGATTCAAAGGGAATATTGAGGAACAAATATCATTATTTGGTTCTAAAATTTCTTCCAAAAAAAATAATTCTACACCCATTAAGCCCTCATAAAGCTCTACTATGACTCATGAAGATGAAGAATTGCAACATGATATATAAAAATTACGAGACCAAGCGCAACGAATTTCGCTCTCACAAAGAGAAACCAAATATGACATAGATGACTAAAACGGGGACATGGATGGCTTAAAAGGTGACATGAATGGTTTAAAAACAGAAATAAAAGGAAACACGAATGGTTTAAAAGTAGAAATAAAAGAAGGCATGGAAGGTTTGAAGGAAGGTTTGACAAAGTTACTACAATAAATGCTTCCTAATGGAGAAAAGGTATTCCATGAAACTTATGAGGAGAAAAACAGAATATGAATTATGATTTTAGATACTCCAATGCTGGGTTTAATACCCACCACATTTCAAATATTGATATGAAGAAGTTTGATGGCAAGGATCCAGTAACATGGATACTAAAAATGGAGAAATATTTTGATCTCCATGATGTGCAACACACACAAAAGGTATGCATTTCATATTTATATTTAGAACCCAGTAAGTTTGTATGGTATCTATGGATTTGTTCTTGTAAAATTCTTTACACTTGGTCATTTTTTATGGAGGAAACGATACCACATTATGAGGATAAAAATAGAAACACCTTCTTTAGCCAATTGATAAATCTCAAACAAAAGGGTTAATTGGAGGAGCACATTGAAGACTTCCAAAAATTGAATATCAGGGTAATTGATATTCCAAAGGAGCATAGGATTAATTTCTTCATAGTGAATTTGAAGGATAAAATCCAACATAAGGTTTGCCTTTGGGAACCTGATTCATTGGAGAAGGAATTCAGGGTGGCAAGAAAAGTTGAAAGAATAATTATGGTAACAAGGAAGTCTAGCACTCACAACTATAAAGTAGAAGTGTTGCTTCTCCTAGCCTTCCAAAAACTACAAGTTTGATGCCACAATAATTCGAGGAAAAAAGAGAAAAAAGGGATTTGTTATAGTTGTGATATTAAATACACTGAAGGTCATAAGTGTGATGATAAAAAAATATTCTACATAGATTGTGAAGAGGAGGAAGAAAAGGAATAAGAAACATTAAAAGAGGAGGATATACACCAGGAACCAACCCTATATAAAGAAGAAATGAATCCGACCATATCTTGTAATGCATTGGTAGGAATTACCCCTCCTCAAACTCTCAATATAGAAGGATATATCAAGAAGAAAAAGGTAACAGTGTTGACTGATTTGGGTAGTACGCATAATTTAATTTATTGTAAGATAGCAAAGGAATTGAATTGCTTCTTATATCTAGCACCAAAGTTTCAAGTGATGGTTGCAAGTGGAGGAACTATAAATTGCCTTGGAAAGTGCCATAATATGAAGATAACCATGGGGGAATATGTATTGAATATTATAATGATTTCCATTCCAATGGGTGGTGCTGATGTTGTACTAGGAGTCCAATGGTTACAATATTTGGGGTGATAGATTTTAATTTTCAAGAAATTTTCTTGATTTTTTTTTTGGGAAGGAAAATAAGTTGAATTAAGGGGTATCATAGGGAAACGAAGAAATATAATAATATCTAGTGGCATGAAAAATCTTTTGAAGAAATAACAACAAGGCATAATTTCACAATTATGCTCACTAGAGGTTCAAACATTGAAATCAACTATTTCTCCAAATCTCCAAAAAGTCTTGGACAACCATTCCAAGGTATTTGAGACTCACAAATACCTCCCACCTATTCATGATCAAGATCATGATATTCATGTGATTCCAGGAATCTTTCCTCCCAACATGAGACCTTACAAATATCGCTATGCCCAAAAGAGTGAAATTGAACGTATGGTTGTATAATTGTTAGAGGCTAGTATAATTCAACCTAGTCAAATTTATTTCTCTGCTCTAGTAGTATTGGTGCACAAGAAGGATGGATCATGGCGTATGTTTCAATATTATAGGGAGATTAAAGAGCTCACTTTAAATATGAATTTCCCATTCATGTCATTGATGAATTTCTGGATGAATTACATGGATAAATTTACTTCACCAAGCTGTATTTTTGTTTAGGATATTATCACATTAGAATGAATACTGAAGACATTCTGAAAGCAACATTAAGAACTAATGAGTGTGATTGTGAATTTTTAGTCATGTATTTTGGCCTTACTAATGCACCTTCTACATTTCAAGGTTTGATGAATTCCATTTTCAAACCCTTCCTTAGAAAATTTGTGTTACGATTTTTTGATGATATACTAATCTACAACAAGTCTTGGAAGGATCATGTCCAACATGTTGAAAGGGTTCTCAAACAATTGGAGGAGAAATAATTATATGCAAAAACATCCAAATGTCTCTTTGGAGTATATAAGGTGTAATATTTGGGTCATATTGTATCTCATGAGGGTGTTAAGGTATACCCTAACAAAATTAAAACCATTAAGTAATGGAAAATCCCCACAACCATAAATCATCTTCGAGAATTTCTCAAGTTAACAGGGTATTAGCACAAGTTTTTTAAGAACTATTGGAGAATAAAAATTCCTTTAAAAAAATTACTGAAGAAGGATGCATTTTATTGGACTCCAGAAGCAACTAAGGACTTTGAACATATTAAAGAGGAAATTTTCCAAACACCGGTCTTAGCTACGCTAGACTTCACAAAAAAATATCATGGAATGTGATGCCTCAGGAAATGGAATTAGTGTTTTTTTAATGCAAGAAGGAAGATCCATTTCTTTTAAAATTCATCCAATCAAAATAAATGATTTACACAAACCTATTTATGAGAAGGAAATTTTGGCAATAATACATGCATTAAAGCAATGACGACCTTACCTCTTGGGAAGACACTTTAAGGTAAAAATAGATAATGATAGTATTAAATATTTTTTGGAACAGAAATTATCTTTAGAAGAGCAACAAAAATGGGTCACAAAGATGTTGGGTTGTGACTTTGAAATAATCTAAAAAAAAAGGGAAGAAAAATATTGTATCAGATTCACTCTCAATAAATGACGGGGATGTGGAAGTATTGCTTTGTACCATTTATATTATCCAACCTAATTGGATAACTGAAGCAAGGGATGAATGGAATAATGACGAAGATGAAGTGTGGACACTTATTCAAAAGTTTCAGCAAGATCCCAATACATATGATACATTTAGCTGGAAAAATCATTCATTATGGCACACATATCTCTTTTATCTTTGTAAGAAACTCAAGCAAAATATTATTTTAGAATTGCACACCTCCCCCTGAGGAGTGCACTCAGGATTTTAAAAAACTTACCACAAGGTCAAGAAGGATTTTTTTTTGGGATGGCCTTAAATATGATATTCAAAAGTTTGTGGTAGAATGTTTGGTTTGCCAACAAAATAAAGTGGAGATAATTAAGACCCCGAGTCTATTACAACCTTTAGTTATTCCAAGTCAGCATTGGGAGGAGGTATCAATGGATTTTATCATAGGTTTTCCCAAGTCTGAAGGAAAGAGTGTCATCATGGTGGTAGTTTATAGACTTACCAAATATGCACAATGTGCATTATCTCATCCTTTTAAAGTCAATACAATTGATATTGCATATATGGAAACAATTCAAAAGGTACATGAAAACCATAATATTTTTGTAAGTGACAGAGATCCCATTTTCACTGGAATTTTTTGAACGAAATTATTTTCTTCTCTTGGTACTCAAATAGCTCATAATTAATCTTATCATCCCCAATCTCATGGGAAAAATAAGATAGTGAACAAATCTTTGTAAGGATATCTTGGATTCTTTGTATCTGATAAAATACACAATGGATCAAGTGGTTACCTCTAGTTGAATGGTGGTATAACAATTCCTTCCATACTAGAACATAAATGACCCCATTTATGGCACTTGATGGATATGATCCACCATCCACTACATCATCTTTAAGAGAAAATTTCAAGGTTCAAGCAATGGAAGATCACATCGAGCATCAATAAAAAGTTCTCAAACTCTTGAAGGATAAACTCACTTTGACGCAAAATCGAATGAAACAACAAGGAGATCAATATCGCAATGAAATAAGTTTTGATGTAGGCGACTGGGTATTTTTACGACTACAAACATATAAAAAAATTCCCCTCAAGCAAGCTAAGAAGAATAATGAATTATCACCCAAGTACTATGGTACTTACAAGTTGTTGCAAAATATTGGTACTATAACATACAAATTGTAGTTTCCTACATCTTACCGAGTACCTAGTTTTCCATGTTTCATGCTCAAAGAAGGTTATCAATGACAAGCTCCCAGTTCAAAAAATGTTTCCAAAACTTGAGAAAGAAGGAAAAGTCATGTTTGAGCTTAAATAAGCCATGGAAACAAGAACCCGAAAACTACGAAATTGATTAATTTTAGAGTATATCATTAAGTGGGAGAGCTTACCCACTAAATATTCCACATGGGAGGATGAGAATTTTACATAGAAGCATCCATAACTACTCAAGCATTGAGGAAAAAACTTTTTTGAAGGAGAGGGGAATGTTAGGTCCATATAATAATAGTGTATTCCCCTTATTCTTAATGTTAGTGTATCCCCATATTGTTGTTGTTGTGCCCATGTATCCCCCATGTTGTTATTGTTGTACCCCATAGAAGCCCACTATTGTTATTGTTGTGCCCTTACATTATTATTGTTATGTAGTCTCTAATTATATTGTGACCCCTTAGACTCCTATATATACCAAGGAGGTCTTATCATTTGTATCATCCAATAATTGTTCATTTATGTAAACTAAAGGAGGTTCCCCCCTCGAAGAGGCTAATTTTTAAGTTGTTGATCTATCTTTTCTTCTATTTTGTGAGTTGGTTGCATAACACAACTTGTCTAGGACTTGGTCAATAAATGAAAATGGGAAGTATTATTTACATGTAACTTTATTAAGTTCCCTGTAATTGACACAAATTATCCTGTAACATTCCCAATTAGTCATGAGCTAATTGGAATATTCATTTTTGTTTTACTACTTTGTTTAAAGAATAATAGGGCAAAGGAGGTCCATATTTATCCTTAATAGTGAATAAAATCAATGCCAAATGTGAAAGAGACAAATCTCGGCAGCCTAATTGAAGCACCCTTGGTGTGAAAGGGGCCGGATCACTTTGACTGGTCAACCTTGACAAATCTACAACGTTGTCATGGAGGAGTGGCCATCAATGAGGTACAACATAGTTTTAGATGGAGATGTTTTGTGTGAATGTAGTGATATTTTTGGATGGGGCTTAAGGTAAGCAAGCTCATATTCTATTTAAGGAAGAGGATGGCAGCCATATGGAGGTTGTTGATATATATGATATTTCTAAATATATGGTCTGTTTAGACATATATCTTTCTCTTGTTGTTTAGCTAAGATAGAGTGTTGTTTAGAACAAGGTGTTCCTGATCGGGAATCCCACCTCTTCCATTGAGTAGCTCTTGGAGGAGTCTTTCACTACATTTTCCACTATCTGGCTTAAGTCCAAGCTTCTTCTTTCAACTAAAACGCAGATCTTATTGAGGGTTTGGTTGTTTTTGCAAGCTGCAGCAAGTGGAGACTAGATCTCTAGATCTAGGCCATTTCAGTGTTCCTTTTCAGTGGAGGAGGTTTCCACTTCATTGGGAGGACAATACTTGAGGGATTTGATCTCATTTTCAGATATTGGCATCAATCCAACCTTATTTTGATCCATACAATGTAGTTTTACTTCTAGATCTACGTTATTTCTGCAAGAGGAGTTGCAGGGTGGTTTAACACACCATTTGGAGAGTTGATTTTCTAGTGATGGGGATCTGCCCTTCACTTTGATGATCTATTGGGGGAGGTTATTGTATTAATAAAATCAGATAAGCCACACTTTCCAAATCTGTATTTTTCAGTAGATCTTCAGTCTTAGATCTCAGATCTACATCTTATACTTGGTGTTTTGCTGAAAACCCTTGAGGGGTTCTATAGAGGAGTTTGTATAGTGCATGGATCTGATATAGATATAAATTTTGAGGCACATATCAACTCTAGATATGATTTATAATCTACTGTTGTTGCAGAGCCAATAAAATAACACTGTAAGGGTTTTCCAGCTTTTATACATGGTTGTAGCACCTCTGATTGCATGATTTTTTCCCATTGGAGTCTTGTATTTCCTGTTATGAATCTTATGGCCCATTTCTTATGTACATTTTTCCGCTGTAATAACATATGAAAGGTCTCCATATTGGCCTCTTGCTTCATAAATGATGATCTGCGTTATTGCTCCATCATTTTGCACTATATTCCTGATTTTTCCATTTGGGAATATTACATATCCATATACCATTATTTTTGGGTACAATGACAAGATGGGATACCCAATAACTATAAAAAATGGGATAGATGAAGATAGTTGAAAGAAATTTTTGCAGTTCTTCTTTAACTACATCCCTAAATGTTGGATTCATCCTCATTGGGGTTGACTAATGGGTCTGTATCTTTCCTTGATATAAACATGGTGAGTACACATGACATGATGGATTCCCTTCATGTCAGTGTATTCCTAGGTAAAATCATTGCTATGCTTTTGTAGGACTTGGACTAGGCGTTCCTTTTGTTGTTTGGTCAACCCTTGATTGATTTTCAAGGTTTTTCTAGGGATGATATCTATAGCTTCACAAGTTTATCTTGAGTCTTATTATTTGGAATATTGATGTTCTACTGGTGGTTCAATTGTTTCAACAATGGAATCATGGAATTCTAGGCTCATGATGCGGATGATAACATGTGAGCTAGATGAGAAGGAGGAGGAAGCTATAAAATCACTAATTTCTCTATCCTTAATTTTATCTCTAATGGATAGATATTTATCTATGGTGAACATTTAATGGGAAATTTCCTCCTCATCATTTTATTTTCCGTTAACCCAAAATGGTGTTTAAATATCTATAATGGGATTAGTGAGAGGATATATGGTAAGTTGTTTTGTGTAGGTCCCATGGGATATTTTCATGTTACTAAAATTGCAACTGAAGTGAGTGTGTACAATGGCCAACCATGACCTTCCCAATATTAAAGGATAGCCTCCTATAGGATACTTGGGTTGTAGGACCTTGAAGTTAGTGGGATAATCTCATGAATCTACAAACATCACTACATCTTTCCAAAATTCTTTCTAGTTTGATAATTGATATGTCAACGATTTGTAGGATTTTGGGGGTCAGCCTAAGACTGGAAATCCCTATAGCTTCAATGGTCTTGCGAGTCATGAAATTGATGGAAACACATAGGTTGATCAATTGTTGGGAATTAGTGTATGGTTAATATACACATTGACTACTAGGATGCCATGATCTAAATGTTTGGCTGCGAGAAATCCTCCCATCACAAGGTCTAAAAATTTTCCCTTAACATGACCAATTTGAAGATCCTTTATTCTTTTACCAAGTATCCTTAAACACAATTTTGTTATTTCTTTTGAGTAAATAATAAAATTATTAATTTCTTGGAACAATATTGTTATCACTAGAAAATCGTACAAGCAAAGGTGACATTATTTAATGTCAGGAAGAAGGATTTACAGGGCTGAGAGACATTAGAGAATCTAAAAGTATTTAAAAATCTCTAAGGTCTAAGGAAAAATCAAATTGCATACAAGAAGGACTAGTCAAATATGCTTTTGTGTGCAAAATCCTTTGATAAACGCGCCCTTGCATGCCTTTTGGCTCGAAAAGCACGCAATCCTGGGAGTGGCGGAAGTCACTGTTAGGGACCATAAGGCACACTCTAGGACATTGATTCCACACTTGAAGCCGCCTAAGGACAACCACCCAAGCCTCCTTAGGACATCAAGGGAGCACACAATGGAATAAATGTGGCACACAATGGAATCACCCTACTCTCTTGGGTCACTATCCATAATGTACCAAGAGAGGAAAGGAGGATTTGAATTCTCCTATAAAATGCCACCAAGATATGAACAAATTGAGAGCACATTGTTATGCTGGCCAGAATTGCCCCAAGCAATACCAAAAGTGTGTGATCTGGAGTAGAGATACAGGGGACTCAGTTTTTGGCCATCCAACAAATCCAGTCCACCATAGTAGAGAGAGGGATACTTTGCACCAAGGCAGCTCGGAGGTAAAGACATCCTTGCATCGGGACTTAGAACCCCTAGTTCTAAGGGCCCCTTGGCAAGTGGGTTAAAGTTTCATCCTCATTTCCTACCAGCACTCAATAAGAGGGGACGTAAGCACCGCCTTTTCTATTATTGAAGTTCTTTGACTCTATTTAGAGATTTTATGCTATTTGTTTTAGTTTTATTTTAATTTTTATGTTTGAATATGCGTGCTATTTCTCTATCTAGTATGTCTAGTATGTTTATGTTCTAGCATGTTTCACTAACTTGCTTGAATCCATATATGTTCTTCTTGTGACCAATAACTTAAGATGGAAAACCACACCCCTTAAGTTGGTGTGATTTTGTACATATGTGCACCAAACACACTAACACAGGATTGGTGACTCCACTAACTTTAATTTCCATGTTTATGTGGTTGTGCCCTTTTGTAGAGACCTTTGTCTTTGCTGTGGAGTTGGGCTGGCATTGCCCCCTTTTCTCTCCTTCATTCCCTAGTTCATCCCAAGTGACAAACTGAAGCAAAAGAGCTCCAAAAATTACATTGCAGGAATTTGTGCGCATTTCTCATAGACAGGCGCACCCCAAGGCATGTGTTTAGAGCTGACCTACGTGCAGAAATTGCGCCTGTTTCAGCCTTTTACACACAAAAAATAGAATGAGAAATTTCTCCAATATTTCCATCTTTTCCTGCTTGTAAATGTGTCTGGCAGCCCATAATACATTTTCTAGCACAGGTTGAGGTTCCCCGCAGCTTGCTAAAACTCACTCTTGATTGCTTTTGATAGGCTTGGTGTTAGTTTTATTTCAAGTTGATTTTACAAAGTCACACACATAGTTTAAGTAGGTGGAAAATTAACTTGCACTCTGAAAAAATTTATGTTTTGCAAATTTAGGTACCAAAACACCTAGATAATTAGCCAAAGTAAGTAGCCCAAGTCCACGCATGCTTAGCTAGTTATTTTTCTAGTGTAAGAGTCATTAGTTTAGTTCAATTTTTGCACTAGGATTTCGGGACCATGATTGAATTGTTGATAGAAGAGCAAGTAATCTCTGTTGCCTTTGCACCCTCCGGTGATCCTAGGCAATCATATGAACAATCTCTATTAACAACTCACCATCTCCCTATAGTTGATCACATAGATTAACTAGGAAAAATTGAAATCGGTCCATATCCGCACATGTTTTTCTTTTGAGCAAGGAACAATAGAACATAGTTTAAATAAGGGATTTTGAAAAGGATCATCACATATCCACACGTTAAAACTATGTTCTTGTTCACTTTTTTCTCACACACATCCACACACTAAGCAAAGTAAAGACACCTAAAACTGACTTAACAAAACTCACTAAATTCTCCCCATAGGGGTCACAAAAGAATTTATAGTCTAAGTTAGGATCATGGGGTAGGAATCTAATAAGCCGCTTTGATCATTATTCATCTTGAAGCATAGAATTTGACTATTTAAGGAGCTTTTAAATCCACCTATCTGCTCACGAAAAATAAAACCCGAGCACAACAGAGACTTGATTAAGAGGGGGTTAGGCTTAGGCACAGTGCGTGCAGTAATAGTTGGGGCTACTTGACCTGACTAATAATTGGTATTGTTAGCTATACTACCAATAAGCCCTAGACTCAAATGCTCACATGGGATGGTGGTACTTAGTGGCCAAAATTAGGGCATCCTTTCCCTATAGGTGACGGTGCAGGCAAGCATTAGATCCTCTACCCTTACCTTGGTGGATTTCTTCGGCTGACTAGGGGTGTCGCCAGCTCTTACAGGACGTTGTGCCAACACTCGCAAGATATCTTCTCAAGGCCCAGTTACATTTGAGTGTGTGAGGATGATTAGGTCTTCTAGGATTTGAGTATCATATGCAAACAAATAAAAACCATATTTTTTTATTAACTGATCACATAGGACTAATCTGAAGGGAAAAATTATTTTATTTTCACTTTGTTTTATGTATGCGATCAGAATTTTCCTTTGATTATAATCTATATCCTCTCAAATATTTCCAAAGCCAAACCTAGTCGATGATAGAATGGACCCAACGGGACCTCATCGATCTAGATGTATTTTGGACCTCCCCTCATTACCGGGAGGGGTTCCAGGTCTTTCGCCATTTAGGCGTCAAAGACAAAACACTGCCACCATTATTGGTTCATCTTTTATTGGGGCATCTTTAGTTAGGAACCCTGGTAGGTCTCCCAACACCACACCACACACCACTCCTCCCATAACCCCTAGAGGGTAGAGGAGTGCTACCCATTCGGGAAGCCAGTTGAACATGCATCAGGGTACGTCATAGACAAACTATATTCCTAACTAGAACATTGTGTTTTCACAATTTGCAATGGCTACAACATCGTAGTCACCTTTTCTAGCTTCGTTAAATCTACCAAATTTAACCAAGTTGACAAATGAACCCATTGCACACAACCACATATGGCCTCCCATGCCCATGAAGCTCCCATCAGACATTCCAAAATTTTAAGGTAAGCAAGCGGAAGAACTTGGAAATCATGTTATGAATTTCCACCTGTGGTGTTCGTCGAACAACATCGTTGATGATACTACTTGACTGAGATTGTTTCAACGCACTCTAACCAGAGTAGCAGTGGAATGGTATGTGGAGCAAGCCTTTTCTACACATGGAACCTTTAGTGCCCTCGCCACTAGGTTCCTGACCTATTTTCAGTTACCCATCCACCACGATTTTGAAATGGAGTTACTAACCCACTTTAGGCAAACCCCCGCCATCCATATCTCAGACCATCTCCACGAATGGCGACGGTGTTGTAGATTGTGTAAAGCCAAACTCGACGATCGAGTTCTATTAGACCTATTCCTGAAAACTCTCACCGCAAAGATTTCAAAGGATGTGGCACAACAAAAGCCCATATCCAAAGAGGACGCCATCAGTAAGGCCTAGCAGCTCGAGCTAATCTATACGCAGTCAGGGCATATATAAAATATCCTACCGAACGCCCCATGCCTGCAAACTTACAAAGAATTTCCAAGCACATCAAACTTTGCAGACGGTTTAATTGGGTCATTGACCCAAAGTTACCTAGGAAACAACGTTCAAAACTCTGTTTACACGTATGATTCTACCCAGAATGTACCACAATCGCACTACCAAAGTCATCACATGCCTCCACAAAATTTGACTAGTAGGGCGTTGTCATATCACCATCAGCACGAAGGACCCTATCCTTCGGCTTAGGGGACCCAGTACACAGATAGGCATACTGACGTAAGAGCTCAGTCCCCAGCACAAGACCCACCTATGAAGAATAATGCACATGTGAACTTTGTGTAGCCTTCCCAAAACCAACCGCGCCAACCACATAACCAGGAGAACTACCCTCCTAACGCGGTTAAGAAAAAAGGGAAAATCAAGCCTAAAGGAAATCCTGGATAGGGGGGAAAAAATCAACAACGCCTTCCACGATTTCAGGCTGGAGGAAACTCCAACCGAAATCAAAACTAGTAGCCAAGCAACTCCCAAAGGAAGAACAAAAGGCCACCTCTTCGAAAAAATCACTCTTGTTCAATTTGTGGTGAGTATGGCCACTACACTCACCATTGTCCTGACCTCCCTGAGCTGAAGAAGCTACAGAGTAACCATGGACAAGGGGGATCTTCCCAACAGAAAAATGTCATGCAGGAAACTTCCCCCCATCAAGGGACAGTTAGCACATAAAAAAAAACTCTTGACGACTCTAGAAAGAACAACCATGAAATCTACATGTCTGGAAAAGAAATGAATTTTCAAACATGGAACCGAAATTACGATACCCCACTAGACACCAACACATCAAGGGCTAGTACCAGTGCACCAATAGCACCTTTTACCATATCAAAGATGCATATTGAACCCTTGCCCAAGATGGATAAGGGACCAACTAGGCGAGTAGGAAACTATTCCAAAGGAACCCATAAATATAGCATTGCTGATGATATAGCTCAATCTCCCACTGCTATGTCAACCTTGGAAGTATTACAGTCATGCCCAAAGCAGCGGAAAGCCTTGATTTCTTCATTAGGCACTATCGACCCTTCGGATACATGCATAATGGATTTTGATTTAGACAAAGCTACCCCTCGGCTTCCTTCAATGGTCGCCTTTTAGATACAAGTATCAGTCCAAAACATTACCATTCACCGATGTGTCATTGACAAGGGTGCATCCACATGCATCATGTCAAAGAACTTTTGGCAGAAGTTAGGGTCTCCCAAACTAAAGCCATCAAACATCACACTTAGAGCATACGATGGTCTCCCTTCAACCCCTGTTGGCCTCTACCAAAACATCTCGATCTGCTTAGCCAGAAAGACAGTCCTTATAGACATTGAAGTCTTGGATGCCCACTTGGACTATAATATACTTCTTGGTCAGAGTTATATGTATGCCATGTTAGCTGTAGCCTCCTCTGTCTTTCGAAATATGATGTTCCCCCATGAGGACCGCATCGTTACTATCGACCAATTGACACATAGCGAAAAGAGGCCCCTAAAAAACACTAATGTCATTCTCCCCTACGTAGATACATCTGCGGACATGCTTTTATGGTACCAAGAACATGGCACCGGCTAGTTCAAACCATCGGCCATCCTGGGAACATTATTAGGAGATCCCCCTATTATACCTGAGTCATCACCTGATGTCACATGGGCTCTCATGTGCATGATGTACACATCAAGCACCAAATCTAGTTAGGACACGAACACAATAAGTAATTACACCGAGTCCTCAACCATGACAACCTCTCTAGCCTATGCTGCTTCCCAAACCCCTTTCCTCTACCCCCCAGCTGGTTTCATATCCCAGCAGGTATTGGCAATAGTGGTGTTACGAAACATATCTTTCGCAATACCAGTTTTTTACCTCATTCCCCCTACTGAGACAAGAGCCACACACATCATTTCCATAGGGTTAAAGCCCCGAGGAGGCCCCACCCATACAGGAAACTGTCGAAAACATCCCTGCAAAGGAAATTCCCATTGCAAAACCGATGATTACAGCTAAGAAAACTGAGAGAGAAAAGAGGGTGGAGACACCTTCCACACAACGAGAATCACCTGGTAGCGCCATATGTGACGTAGTAGGTCACCCTACCCATATCTACCTAGAGCTAGACAAATTAAAATCACTCCTTGGATCTGAGGCCGACATAGCGACACCACGTTCCCGAAAAAAACAACTTGCCTCCAAAGGAAAAGGCAAAGCATTGCGTCAATCACGCGTGCACTATCTGCAACAACTATGGGCACTATACCCATCATTTCCCAGAAATACCGCGATATAGGGACACCTTACACACCATCGAGTGATCCTATCAAGAGGATCCCTCCATCCAGTCATTTGGAGATGAACCTCATACCATCCTTTACCTGTAGGAGGAACGAAAGTCACCAGAAAGACTCCCATTCATATTTCCCCCTCCTATCATACATTGCATGTTGTGCGATGAATGTGGTCACTTCATCGAAGAATTCGCAGCCCTGGAAATCATCCACAGATGGTATCCATAGAACGGGTTTATTATGTTGGATTGCGGGCATGGAAATTCACATGTCCTTTATGTGTCGACAACCACCTTCTAGAAAATTGCCCCTATATCCCCCGATTCTGCTTAATGTTGGCTAGTTTATGCTCAGCCATAGTCCACATCTCCCAAGAAGACGACATAGACTCAGAATCCATGAAAAGATTGACAACCCAAGAATATGTGATGATAAAATGCATCCTCTTCCTGTCAGCTGAAAAGCAACCAATTAGGGAACCCTTAGTTTCCCCCAACCGTTATCTACAGAGAAGACCAACATGTGCGTTATGTAAAACACCCAATCATGAGGTCGCTATTTGCCCTGATTTAGCAGCGTTATGACACTGGTACCCCGCCAGACCACAAATTGAGCACGATGGGACCCTCATATCTAGGCTATTTTCCCCAGTATGTTAGGGAAATCGTTGTGGATAGTGTTGTACCTATATCCCGCAAGTTCATCCCCTCATTGATATGATTCATACAATAGAGAAGAAATGGGACGATCTCCTCAAACAATATAGAAAGTACATCACCCCCAGGCCAACAACCCCACACTCACATCGGCGTGATGGGAAAAATGGGATGGCGTACCAACTAAGCATGACCCAGGTCAAACCTAGGATAACATGTGGACTGTGTGACCGAATTAACCACCAGGTCAATCGGTGCAAAGAACTGAAGCCCCTTGCAAACAGTCTTCACACAGTCTCTTCTTTTCCATTGAGACTTCTCTCTAACCAAGAGAAGATCACACATACTTATTGTTGGATTTGTTCACACTTCCATCATACAATTGAATGTGAGCATCTCCCCAAGCTAAGAGCGGCAAGAGTAGCATTAAGTCTACACTCCCCAAAAGAGTTAGATGCACCCAAGCCAACAACAGGGAAATGGAAGCAAAAGACCTCATATTCTACCACAGATCCTTTCCAAGAGTCCACGTGTGGGACGAAGAGTAGTGTTGATTGCCACACAATTTACTTAATTGGCACAGTGGTATCATGCACCATCTGAAATGGCCAGAACCACGAAGTAGAGGCATGCCCGCTAATGGAAACATTCAGGCACCTTTGCACCAAGCACAATTTCCACCAACAGGAAATTGACCATCCGAACGGGGAACCCAACCTTGCACTAAATCCCATCATGGAGATTATTCCCCCACCAAATGCCAACAACACAATACGCCATATACGATTCATATCATCATGTATCAGAACTATGAATTGAGTTGTCTGCTCATCTGCCATAGGTGTCGAGTCAGCTGCAACTAGTACCTATGACAGTGGCGACCCAGTCTGTCTACACCCTGTCGACTGTGTCTAGTTCCACCACATCAATGATGGAATCCTTCTCATGTATCGCAACCAGCTCCGTGAGGATTGAACCTATTCAACATAATATTGCGCAGGATCAATCCCCCTTAGGATCCCTATTTTGTTCAGATGAGGACATCCTAGAGGTAATGAAGGAGCTAGATTACCCATGGGATGAAATGCATCATCGTTTTCTTTTTCTCCCCAAGCACACTTTCAGTCTTGAAAAGACCAAATGACAAGAGATCTATGCAATAAAATCAAAATATTTCCTCCCATCAAGAAAATTCTATTGGTTCAAAAATCCCATCCCGGCGCTCGATGCATTGTAGGAAGTAAATATTTCAAACATCTCACCTATCTTCAAGGTGCACATGTCCCAAAATCCTGCAAAGGTTGAAGAAATCTCACTGGGGGTAGCATGCTCTCCAGAAGAAATAGCTTCTTATACCCAATTGCCACAAGAGTATAGAAATATCTTCGTGTGGGACTACTCAGAAATGCCTGGGCTTAGTCCCACTATTGTAGAACACCATATTGACACTTGGCATGACGTACCTCTAGTGCACCAGAAACAACATCAACTGCACCCATCAAAGGCAGAAGAAATAGATTGAGAAATAGATAAGCTTCACAAAGCCGAGTTTATCTACCCCATTGCTTACACATATTGGGTTTCCAACCCTGTTCCCGTCATGAAAAAATAGGACACCATATGCATTTGTACCAATTTTCTGGATTTGAACAAAGCTTTTCCTAAGGACAATTACCCCACCCCATTCATCGACCAAGTCATCTATGCTTGTGTGGGGCATGAGGCTCTCTCCTTTATGGATGGATTCTCTAGGTAGAATCAAATTCAAATTTGTCATACAGATCGGTACAAAACCGCGTTCACCACCCCCTTGGGCACATTCGCATACAAGGTAATGCCATTTGGCTTAAAAAATGCCACAGCGACCTTCCAAAGGGCCATGAACTATATATTTCATGACTTGGCACACCTTATCCGTGCCTACTTGGATGACCTGGCTATCCGCTCCAAGAAGCGCTCAGACCTAGTCCTTGTAATTTTTTAGATTGGAAAGACCAAATGTACAGGGGTAACATCAAACCAGTCTTTGGAGTCCTAGGACCTAGCCTTCCTAGACTTAGAAAGGGCTCTCTCTATGTTTGTGTAAAGGATTTAACTTGTATGATTTTAGGGTTTTGATTTTAGGCTAGTTATAAGGATTAGGGTTTGTTTGTTTGTTTGTTTGGTTGGGTAGGTTGTCAAGAAGAATAGATGGAGTGAGAGAGTTTTAAACCATTGGGCTATGGAGTCTGAAAAAGGTCTCGAGAAGTACAAGAATAGGTCAAGGGTATATCACAGGGCAAGTCTAACAAATCCAAATGGATCTAAAAGCTTATGTGAATGAAGTGAACATAGTAGGTGCAAAGGGCAGTTAAGAATCCTTTAACAAATACTTTTAACAAGAATAGCCTTTAAAATCACCATCCATAAATAAATAACCAAAGACAGGGCATACCAATAACTTCTTTGACAAAACCCTAGCAAGTAGACATCAAGACAACAATCTAGTGAACCATAGAAGGCAAGAAACTTGTAAGTCTTCTAGTGATTTCACCTTCAGGAAAAGAAAACATTTAAGATAAACATATAGCAGAGATCAAAGAGTAGGGAACTCCTAATTTTCTTAATCAAACCATAAATATCTCCAAATCAACCATTTAAGATGAACCAAAGGGCATGGAAAATCGTAAACCTCTTCAATTAAACCTAATCAGCAATACTTCAAAGAAAAGACATTAAAAACAATGTTTAAGTTACATCAAAGAGCAGAGCTAACCATGAACTAATTTGACATTGGCTTTATCAAATCATATTTAAGATAAACAATCATAAGTGGAACTAGAAAGCATTTAAGGATTCTCTAATCTGACCTAGCAGAGGAAAACATACAAGCAGTAGAGAGAAAACAGGGCTAAGGTGCCTCTAAACAACATTTCTTAGCCTAAAATTTCTATCCTACTGCATGATAAAGATGAAACAAAATGATGAGATAAGAAAAAAAAAACTAGATAGGAAAGACATCACCATTAACTATTTTCATGAATCCTGCAAGTGAGCTTGCTCCATTATCATGCAAATCAAGACATCCACAAAGTCCAAAGCCAAATTTCTCCTCAATCTTCAAGTCTATGTATTTTATCTCAATAATAATCCAACATGTAAAATGAGGTCTCAATGCAGTATTTAACTAGAAAGGAGGACCAAAACCCTAAATAGGGCTTCCAAAATGTTATTAATACATCATAAATTCCAAATTTGTCCATTGAGACCATGCAAGGCCAAAGGCACAAAATATCTAATGTCATAAATGAAAAGTAACTTCAAACATAAATTATGAGGTAAATAGGAGTGATTTTCCTCAAAAGTCCTCAAAAATATATTTTTCCATAAATTTTTGTCTTTTGTTGACTTTGCAGGCAAGGGCGCAGCGCCAAGGCCAAGGGTGTAGCGCCTGCACTAGAAAAATTGCATGTTTTTTGACCAAGGTTTGGAGGCCTTCCAGGTGTCCAAATGAGCTCCATGATAGCTCATTGGAAAGCTTGTCAAGTATAATTTCCAAAAAATCTTTTGGTTTTCCATTTGGTGTCAATTTTCCTTCCCAAAAATGCAATCTCCCAAGACTTCTCAGGGTGTAGCGCCAACTCTGAAAATAGGGTAGAAAGGTGGTTTTTTGGGTGTTTTTGGCATTTTTGGAGGACCAAATCTGCTCCAAATGATCTGAAATTTTTTGTGGATGATGCCCTTGGCTTGAAGAATCTGAAAATTTAAAACAATCCTCAAAATAGTGCCCCAAAAAATAGTACAGCACCAGTGGCATTGCGCCCTTGGCACTTTAAAACAATCAAAAATATTTGTTTTTCAAAAAGTTGCAAAAATCTGAATTTGCCTTGCTTATTGTGTTTGGGATGCCTATAGGGATGCATAATCAAGGATTTCAAGGTTGTATTTTCCTTTTTCCTCCTTGAGGGATTGAATTTTTGCAAGGGCTCTTTTGAGCTTGGCCCTTACAATATTGTTCCTTAAGGCGTAGTGCCTTGCCATCTTCTTTTGGAGGTCTAGGTCCCTCTTGGTCTTCTCCAACAGACCCTCTAAGTGCATGTTAGCCCTCTCAATCCAAGGTTCCCAATAATATTCAATCTCCATGGCAAGCATCTCACTTGGAGTGAGCTGCTTTGCCAAGGCTGTCTCTTTCTCTCTCTCCTTGGCTAAGGCCTTATTTAAGCCAATTGTTCTTGGCCTCCTCCTAGGAAGCTGTTCTTCCTCTTCATCAGTGTCTCCATATCTATCCAAGGACTCATCTAGCTTGGCCTTGGCTTTTACAGCCTCTTTCTGAGCTCTAATTGATATGATCTCATAGATAGCATTCTGTGCCTCCAGCTGCTTGTTTTCAATCTCATAATAGTGAATCACATTCCTAGCCCTACCTAGATTGGCTTGCAAATATTTAATTTGGGCATATTTGTTTTTGAAAAACATGCTTGAGATCCTTGCCTCATTTTCATCATCACTTTCAACATGAATGAGTTCAAATTCTTGTTCAGTCTCATGTTGGTCTTCTTGTTTTTCATCTATGACCTTTTCTTTGCCTTTGTCAAGCTGCTTGGTTGATGTAGAAGGCATGGCCCCTTGCCTCTTGAGGGTAGAAAACACATGCCTGTTTTCTCTTTGGTAGGTCAAAGAAAAAAGTTCAATTATGATAATTTTAGTGTCTTCAGTCTTTCCGCCATCTTTGTTATCATCTTAATTGGTATCCTCACTGTCCTCATGGCTCTTATCAACACTGCTACTTTCATGGTTGCTTTCATCATTGGTATCATCATTGCTATCATGGCATTTTGACCCACTGTCATAATTAGTGCCAACATCACCACTGTTTTTGCTTCAATGCACTCTATTTTATCACTAAAATCATCCTCACTGCTTTCTTCATGGCTCTTTTCCTTACTACCTTTTTCACTGCCTTCATCACAATTTTCTTCAATGACGTCACTGTCATGTGCTTTGCTGTCATTAGTGCCATCAAGGCTCTTTAAGCCACTGTCAAAATCCTCACTGACTTCTTCACTTTCTGACCTATTTCCTTCTTCATTGTCTTCTTCTGCCTCACTGATATTTGTCTCCTCATTTCCTTCCTCTTCACTGTTGTTTGCCTCATTGCTGTGAGCTTCATTGTGCTTTTTACTACTACCATCAGCCTCACTTCCATCACTATTTGATTCTTCATTATCATCTCATTCATTAGCTTCTTCTTCACTGACATCCTCTTCTTTGTTTTCTTATTCATTGTTCTTTCCCTCAGTACCACTTGCCTCCTCATTCCTTTTGCTTGATTAATTATTGCCCTCTCCCTCATTGACATTTGATTTCTCATTGTCATTTCCCTCATTGTATGATGCATTGTGAGAGGGTGATGAAGGAGGGTTGTCCTGAGGTGAAGGAATATGTGTGTATGGTGAGGTGGAAGAGTCATCATGTGGTGATGGAGTGTGAGTGGATGGAGGAATGGGAGGATTAGAAGATGAAGGGGCATATTGCTGATGTTGGCCTTGTGGATTGGTGAACACCTCATGAGCAATGAAAACCTCCCATGGAATACACTTCTGCTGCAATTAATGCATCACAACCATTTTAATCAGTGAGTGGTGGAAGAGGCTTTGCATCTACTAGGGATAGTATCTCTTTTGTACAATATAGGACATTTTGTCAATACTTCTGTAGAGGTAATAGGGTAGGTGCAACATCCTACCCTAGTAAAGTGCATGATCAGCCTAATGTGATAGGAGTAAAGCCTAGAGAACCTTCCCTCACATGTAAAATACTTTATAATGATCCTCATCATAGGTGCATATCTCTCCAAAAAATCAGAGAAAGGAAAGATGTATTTATTGTAGTCTTTGTACCTAGGCTTTAAATATGGCTCAGAGTAGCTCATGTCAAGATTGGCCTTCTTGAACCATTTATCCCCTACACTAGGTATGCTAGTGGCATTGGTAATAGCATATGAAGACAACTCAAAGTTTAATCCTGCAAGGTTAACTTGTTTCTCATGCAAGTTAATGATGAACAACCTGGTCAGCTCAGGGTGGTTTTGCACCTGATGTACCTTCTCACAAAATTCATAGCAACCTACATTTTGGAAGTAGAAGACAGTTAAGGGAGATGCATTTAGCTCTATTTTGTTTATTGGTTCAAACATGTTGATCCTCCCACCTTTGTGTTGATGCCTCCTTGGAATTTGGCCTTCTCCTTCACTACCATTACCCTCTCTTTCTGACATTTTGACCACTATACTTTTGAAACCCTAAGGTTGCAAATGGAAAGGAGATGAGGGGATGGTGGAATGGAGTCAGTTCTATAAGTGAATGAGATGGGTGAGAAAGGGTAAAGGTATATGAATATGAGTGAGAGGAAAAACTCAATGACCGCCCTCTACTGATTTTTCAAACTCTGTATTTAAACACCTTGCACTGATGGCAAATTGATATGAAGGAAGGTAAAGAAATTTTCAATATTTTTGTAATGTAAGGGACTGACGTAGTGAATGGAGTGAGTGTAGGCACAACCTTTAGGTGAGTGAAAAATATTCAACAATGTACTCCTTTTGGATATGACAGGTCTTCTTAGTATGAAAATGAAGAAATGTTTTTAAATAGTGATATCAAGCATGAAAATTAGGGTTCCTTATTTGGTTTCAAATCCTTTCAATTGAAAACCATCAAAATGCTTGAAGAAGGGATTGATGAGATGTACTTAACCTTACCAGCATTTGAAGAAACCTTGGAGGCAGTTTGAAGAATATTTGAGTTGATTTGAGTGTTGAAATGGCCGGGAAGGCCTTCCTGGCCAAAGGCATAGCGCCTAGGTCAAGCGTGCAATGCTTAGGCAAAAGGTGCAACGTTTAGTCTAGGCGCGCAATGCCAAGGTCTCATTGTTGGGCATGTCGAGAAAATGCACTATGCCTTGTCGGGTGTGCAGCGCCTTAAGAAAAAACCCGGGAGAAGAAGGCCAGGGGCGCAGCGCTACCCGAATTTGTCCAAGTTTGACTTGAGATTCCCAATTTTTTTGCTCTTGAATGCTTTGAGGATTTTCAAAAGGCAAAAATGACATTTTTAAGTGTTAGATGACCCTTTATAGAAAAATGATTTGATTTGTCTTTGATAACCCATTTCCTAATGTTTAAGTCTTTCACTTTCTTTCATTGATATTCTTTGATCTTTTTGCTTTGAAGGTGACATGAAAACCTTTAAGTGGCTCTTCCTTTTGCTCCTTGAGAGTTGACACATTCATTTGATGTTTTTGTGATGTTTACACCCAATAGTAGCTTCAAATTCCTCTATTTTTTTCATCATTAAGCTAACTCAACTTCTTACCTTATCTAACTAACCTTTTTACATTGTTTGTATGCAGGTTTGCAAGATGATGAATTTTGACCTTTTCCCATTGCTCCTTGAGGCATAAAACGTTTAATTTGAAAATTTTGTGATGAGTGCACAGTGACATCTTCAGAATCCTGTGTGATTTACACCATGAAACTTAGCTTTTTCACCTTGGCTGGCAGTTTTCTGGAGTCATGAAACTTATCTTTCCTTTTGATCCTGAGGATTTGACCTATTCATCTTGACACAACATCAGCCTTACAAACATCTTTTGCTTCCTCCTTGGAGCTCAACATCATGTTTTTCATATTTTTACGACTGCTACTTTATAGGTGACTGAAATGATAATTTTGACTCTATTTTTTCTTCTTGAGGCATGACATGTTGAGCTTGGAAATTTTTAGGATGCTTTCACACACTGGCAGTTTCAAGATCTTCCTTTACCTGAAATATGGAGCTCAAACCATCTTTTGTTAATTTTGGCATGACAAAATCCTTTTGATAAGTATGGAATCTGATCAAACAGTGATATCTTCCAATCCTTTAGCTTTCATCATGGAGTTTGGCTTACCATTTTACCTTCTCTGGCACTTTTGATGGTTGGTGACTAAAAAAACTGAGTTCACCTTTCTTACTGATACTCTTTACATCTTTTCCTTTTGAGGTAATGATACATTCACCTTGGAAAAATTTGGGATGCTTGCATATAGTAGCACTTTAACAATCCTTTCTTTGCTGGCATCATGGAATTTACTTCTTAATTCCACCTTTTCTGATCATCTTCCCAAAGCCATAGGTGTCTAGAGTGCTTGAAAACAATTATCAATGTTGTCTTATAAGTTCTCTATAGCCCTTTTAAGTTCATTCATTTCTGTTCAGTTCACCTCACCTTTTTCCCTATTTCATCCATAATTTCTGAAAAACTTCTCTTCATGTTTGGGTTTTGGTGTGCCTTCTCCATGGTCATTTCTGCATTTGATCCATGCTTGGCACACTGCTGGCCTAATCAAGCTTAAAAACCCTAAGTATCTTCAAGAACAAGTGGTTCTCTTTCTTCTGCTATGAGTTGTCTTGGCTTAGGAGCAGACCCCCTACCTTACCAAGTTTCTGTTGATAGAAATTTTAACACTCCTGCAGAAGTTTCAAAGTTATCATTTACCCTTTGTAGAACTTGAATTTGGCAAGATAGCCTTCTTTGAAGACTTTCAGATCTTTTCTTGAATAACCATGTCTCAACATTTCAAGACCTATGAACCATATTCTAACAAAGAAAAACAGTGTCTGAAACACCAATGATTGACCTTGGACCATATGAAACCCTAATTGACCTAGTGGAAGGATTATTTGACCTGGTCTTTGACTAAAAATTGTCTTGGAGTCTTCAATTATAAAAATAGAGTATTAACAAAGTGGTGTATTGAAGATCCAAAATCCAATGTACTTGATTTATCTAAAGAGCCTACAGATATAGTTTTGAGACCATGAATGTTGGAGGAACTTGGTGAACATGGGAAGAAATAGGCCTATTGGAAATCCTAGATGGAAAGTGGAGTTATGGGCAAGGGAAAAATAGAGTAATGAGGTCATAGGTAGGAAAAAGGATGGAGATGAGTGGAACAAGTCCATAAGGAGTTTTTAGGAGTGGCAGGGTGACCATGGAATGGAAAAATGGTAGAATAGTGAAAATTTTTCTATAAGGATAATGAAGGCAGTGAGATTTCTAAAACTCACAATATTTAGGGAATTTTGTTTATAGAAATATAGAACCAATATTTAGTCATTTACAGATAGTAAAAATTAAGGATGGCTAACACCATCTTGAGGATCTGCGATTGGTATTCCAACGATGCCGTCAATACAACCTATGCCTGAACCCCCTTAAGTGTGTCTTTTGCATCAGTGCAGGAAGACTCATGTTTTATCATGTCCTAGCAAGGGATTCACGTGGACCCCCTTAAGGTCCAAGCTATAAAAAGGTACCCCCACCTCGAACCCTCAGGAAACTGCAAAGACTGCAGGGGAAGGCTAATTTTCTGAGATGCTTCGTCTCGGATTATGCCACTGGCGCTCAAGGGTTCCTGCACCTCCTTTGAAAAGAAATCCCATTCAAATGGGATGATGATGCCCAAAAAGCGTTTGATGCACTGAAAGAAAAATTATCTTCAGCACCACTCATTATAACCCCCACACTATAACAAAGAATACATCCTGTATCTATCAACTTTCAAGTCCACCTTGGTCGGAGTTTTAATCCAGGAAGGTCCATATGGGAAGGAGCACATAATTTATTACGTCAGTATAACCTTATTGAGCCCAACATTAAGATTTGAGCCTGAAGAAAAGACTACCCTAGCGTTAATACATGCAGTCCATAAGCTTTGCCACTACATCATCTTAAAAACTGCTACGATTATCGCATATATTAATCCCATCAAATACCTGCTCACACGCCGCCTAATAAACCATAAGCACACCTACTGGATAGTCATTTTCCAAGAATAATACTTACAGTTTCACTCCCCTAAAATAAAAAATGCGCTTAGCTTAGTATAGTTCATTATGGACCTCCCAGGAGATGCCAAGGGATCACTAGTAAATGATTTTCTACCAAACGAGCATCTCTTGTTCGTAGCAACCAAAGGCCCTTGGTACGGAGACATTATCCTCTTCCTACGAACTCAAAAGTTCATACCTCATCTCACTCGAGACAACTGTCGGGGCATACACCACCAAGCCCCCCGATATCTCCTCATAGGTGATGCGTTGTACCGATGGGACATCGGCGCCATTTTACGTTGATGCCTCACTCACGACCAAGCAGAAAAAGCCCTCAATGATTGCCACGGAGGTGCTTGCAGCGACTACCTATCTGGAATGGCCACCACCCAAAAAGTCCTACGGGCAAGATATTTTTGGCCCTCCCTGTTTCTCAATCGCATTACAATAGTCAAGAGATGTGAGTGATGCCAGCACTTTTCTCATAAGGAAAGAGAACCTCCCGCTCCTCTGCACCCTATCATCGTCACTAGCCCCTTTTGTAAATGGATAATCGACTTCATGAATTGCAACCCTGCATCATCTAGCAATCTTAAATACATCATAGTGGCTATCGATTATTTCACCAAGTGGGAAAAGGTCATGCCCACATACGACAACACTACAGAAACGACTGCTCGATTTTTGTTTAACCACGTGATTTCCTAGTTTGGCATTCCCAAAGAGTTAGTCTCTGACCTTGGGAAACACTTCGAGAATGAAGTTTCGAAGGAGCTATCTCACCACCTCAGATTCACCCATGAATTCACTTCACCGTACTACCCCCAATCCAACAGATAGGTAGAAGCTATAAACAAAGTCCTCAAAACAATGTTACAACACATGGTGAATAACCATAAAACCAACTGGAACCATATTCTCTTCTCCCCCCTTTGGGAATACCACACAGCTATCAATACATCCACTGGTTTCACTCCCTTCCACTTGGTATATGGGGTCGAAACCGTGATTCCCATAGAATGCGAAATCACAAATTTACATGCGGCCATTGAACTCCTCGACAATACCCAACCTCTATAACAACGTTTCGTACAACTAGAGATCATTGACAAAAGCCAACGATAGTCACTTCAACATAATGAGGCCCATAAGAAATGGGTAAAATCATCGTTCGACCACCAAATCAAACCTCGCTCATTCATCGAGGGAGAACTAGTCCTCTGCTATGATGTCGCAAAAGAAGCCCTAGGGCCAGGAAAGTTTGAAACCTTGTGGAAAGGACCCTACATCGTAAAAAATTTCCTCCTCAAGGGGGAATACATCTTGATGGAACCAGATGGGACATACCTGAGAAACCCCGTCAACAACCTTTACCTCAAGAAATTCTATCCATAAGGGCCATGCAGGCCCTACCCTAGAGTCAATATGCACAAACCCAACCGTTTTAAAAGTTTTGACCAAAAGAATTTTTACAAAATGTGCTTGAGTGTCATAATGGATTACCCATCCGACCCTTACTTCGGATTTGATGATGGAGCATAAAGATGGTCTCAAAGTTTAGTAGCAGCTACCTAGGTCATCTATCACCTTGACTGATCACCACTCTGCACCAATGGTCTGTGCATCGATTCAACAAAAACAAATCAGGTAGAATATGACACCATTATAAGACTTATGTGCAACGCCCTCCATTAGGGCATACGACATATGCATATATACCTCGATTCCTAGTTAGTAGTATCGTAGTTAAACCAAACATTTGAGATATGAGATTCACATATATTTAGAAAATATTTGCGTGCGAAAAGATTAAGCAGACAATTTGACTACATTACATTCACACATGTACCTAGGAGTAAAAAACAAACAGCTGAACGCATAGCAAAAAATATTCTAAACTGGAATGCATCTAGAGTAAACCATCATACATAAAAAACAAAAAACATAGACATCCATCAGCATAACACAATCCATAAGTAGAAACAGGGGGCACACCATGTCTAGCCGCAAAAATTATCTCTCATATATATATCAAATGTATGTGTTTGAGTACAAAAATAGTGTCTCTGATCCATCGGTCAACCCAAAAATATACACAAATAAGTCATAAAAAATAGGGGAAGTATCCTCATAATGGGTGATTTTCCCATGTACATAAATGAATCTAGGGCAGTGCTCCCCTAGGTGGGGCACCTGGACCCACTGCCGCTCTCGGTACCATTATTGGAGTCGTAGTCAACATCGAGACCACCACCCGACGTAAAATTGGCTGATAGTCCCTCTCCCGGGCCATCAGGGTCTCTAGCCATACATCCACGAGGTCATCCAAGAAGTCTCAAGATGATATCCCCTAGGTCAAGTGGTCCACTCTATCCCAGGCATCCTCTAGAACTGACACTTTCATAGTCAGCTCAGCAACACGAGCCTCCACTGCATCGACACGAGCTTTCTCAGCCGTAGTCTTAGCAGTAACTGAGATGTTACCCTCCTATGAAGGGTCGACCACACCACTGTGTCCCTCACCCTGAGGCTATGCAGGATCTCCTCCCAGCCCCCCATGAGTTCCCCGAGGTCTCCTAGGAGGACCATGGCCGACCAATCGAGCCATAGAGCGACCAACCTCACCAACATCTACAGGAGTAATCAAAACTATGTCAGTGTCACCATAAGAACACATATTAATATAAATGCTCAAAATAAATGAAAAAAACAGAAATACATACCTGCTGGCCGCCAAGCATAGCCAGGAGGGAGACCCATCTCTAGATCCCCTCGAAAGTCCATCCCTACATATGGGGATGGTAGAAACATTTGGGGGTTGGCCTCAAAGTAGGCCTCCGTTGTGGAGTTATAATAGTGTCCCACCCTACCCTGAACCTCCTTGCGGCATCACGGGAGCCCACCTCCTCATGCAGGGCTCCCGTGGCCCCCCAGCAGGCACCGCCACCACCGGTCTCAACAACACCACCTACTCATACATGATGCTACATAAAATACTAGCATACACGAACAACTTCGATCCATCCCGGATCTTGAAAAGCTATGCCAACATCCTGTCATAGCAGAAATGGGAAAAGTAGAAAAAGTGCCTGGCCCTTAGGTGACGCAAGACTCCAACCTGTAGGCCCGATGCCCGATGTGGAGTCAACGACCCTGAGAGTCACACGATAGTTGACAAAGTGCACCACTCAGGAAAATCTGTCACCGAGGCAATAGATATGCACCCTTCTGTAAGGGGTGCCTCGCCACAGTGATGCATCCAGAACCACTTCAAATCCACCCTCCTAGAAGGGAGTGGATACCGCAATGCCTCATGCTGAGGAAGAAGCCCAGTCACACCCTCGCAGCACAAACACATTGCGCCAATTGTTCCAATTCTCGATCAAGTAATGCAAGAGTTGGTCCTATGACCGAAGAAGGTTGTTCTCCACAAATTTAAGGAGACCCCATTGCGCCAAATGTTGGCACGCCTGGCCATTAATGGCTAAAGAAGTACAAAGCTCACGCCAATCCCGCTCCCTCCACAACATCCTATCAACCAAATAGGAGCACATCAGCAGCGTAAAAACATTAAAAAACAGGAAAAATGTCCAAAATTTTGGACAAAAAACTGCCTTGGCCTTTTGCACGCCAGTCTTTCAGACATGTGCGCGGAAGGCATACCTGTATTTCTCACAGGTGCGTAGAAGGTGCGCCCAAGGCTGAGAAAAGCACGCATAAGGCGCCAAAACCCTAATTCTATGTGCAGAAGGTGTGCTCTTACCTTGATCGCCCACATAATCTAGGGTAAAATTGACTCAAAATCTGTACAAATCAGTTTTTTATAGACCTCGATACCCTCAGATTGAAAAATTAAAATGCAGGATGTCATGGAGGTTACCCGGGCATGATATCGATAATCCATGGTGCTCAGGCTGACCGCAACTGTAAGAACTGCTCTTCAAAAGCCTATGGACTCTCAATACTCAACAAACACAAATGAATTAAATTAGGGCCATATTCACCTATATATCGCCCTTTTCAAAAAAAATTGAGGACCATAATGAGAGCTCAGAAGGCCCAATCACCGAACTGAAAGAAGCATTGTGACCAACACTCCATAACGCACAAAGGCGATGCCACACATTCGCACCCCCGAAAAAATAAATTTTTAGCGTCGATAGGTATGCCCTCTCTCATCTTATTTTTAAAAGAACATGTATTTCAAATTTGTTAAAGAAGATGCTTTCACTTGAGGTAGTTGTTTTTGTAGGTAATACACAAACCATCCAATGAAAATTCCAGAGCAGGTATCATTCTACCCCTAGAATGATAGAACCCTAGACAAAAATCTGCATATCCTGACACCATTTCTCCATCAGAAATCATCCATAGGTTCCAAACATCCAACCATGTTTATCATCACCTCCCCTTGCACATGATAAACATTCTCGTTGGTCAGTAGAGCCTCCCCTCCATGGCGCTCGTCACCCAAATTAGACCATATATCACAAAGGATAGTGATGCCATGGCCATATCGCTATAGCCCAGGAAGCACCTCATGCCCATTCACTCACCATGCATAAGGTCAAGTTTTACAATATGAAATAAAACCACTTTCCCAGATAAACAAGTTGTACAAGCAGATCAAAAGCGCACCACCGTGCCTCGCATTTGGCCCACCATACCTCCATCAGCACAATCCCATTTGCGATACTTTTTCATCCACTTCATCAACCTCACACATGAGACCAACCAATGGGGCCCCCACCCTCAGAAAAACACCTTCCTTACATCATTAGTGAGTGAAAACTTTCATGTTTTGTGGCACCCGCCTCTATGTTTTGTACAAACCAAACCCCATTATTTTATTCTTTTGGTAAGTGTACAAAGACCGCAAAAGGTGCACTATGTCCCCCACCCACTCATTCATTTTTTGTCCCATGGTAGCAGTACCTGACCACCCTTGGTCGGAGTATACCACCCTCATGCCAAAGCCACTATGACATTCATAACCAGTTTATACCCACCCTAGAAGTCCTACCGACTCCAGGGATTTCCCCATCATAAATAGTTATGATTGTCGCCAAGTTACTCTTCATACTCCAACCTTGGGCCAGTGTGCTCCCATAATCAGTTTTTAATCACCCCTCACCACCATGCCTATGTTAAACCCATCACATTCAGAATCCTAATCCTCCGTATCAACGACCCCCTTGTTTGGTTGAGGCTTCCTTTTTGTCGACTTCAACACCTCTTTTCCAAAAAGGAAGTGGTACCTTGGATCACCTCTCTCCATAAAAAGGAGCATCCTTAGGTGGCACTGTGGGAGACATCATTGCCCACAGATGTCATTGATCCTCCTGACATTCGACTACAACACAAGCTTTCATGTCAAGATGGTATTGTACCTTACAACCATTTCAATTTGATCAAATTCGTTGAAGACTCATTTATAAGCATCTTTGTCAGCAATTCTTACATGGGAGGTCCCAGCCAAAACCTATGCGTACAATGCGCATTTACACGCCATACCAAGCTTATGCATATGGGTACCACATTCCACCTATTGTCAAAGAAAAAACACCCCTGATGGTGTCATTAGTCGTCATCATCAACCAACAGATCACTACCATATTAGTGACAAAGACATAACATGTATCTATTAAATAGATTTGTTTAACTAGCCAAAGCATTACGAGCATGGGACATGCCCGCCTCATAGAAAATTTGTATATATTTTATTATACCATTGCTTACAAGCGTCCCACAGGACATGGCCGCTCTTCAACCCGGTGCAGTGTGTCTCCAATTCTGAGCTACACGCTGGTCTCTCTCTCTCTAACACAGTATACAAAAAAGAAACTATAATGTATTTTGGCTATAAATTTCCTCCTACACCTCACACATTAGGGGGAAATTGTTATCACTGGAAAATCGTACAAGAAAAGGTGACATTATTTAATGCCAGAAAAAAGGATTTACAGGTCTAAGAGACATTAGAGAATCTAAAACTATTTAAAAATATCTAAGGTTTGATGAAAAATCAAATTGTGTACAAGAAGGACTAGTCAAATATGTTTTTGGTGCAAAATCCTTCGATAAATGCGCCCTCGCGCGCCTTTTGACCCAAAAAGAGCACAATTTTGGGAGTGGAGGAAGTCACTTTCCGGGACCACAAGGCACACTCTAGGACATTGATTCCACACTTGAAGCCGACTAAGGACAACCACCCAAGCCTCTTAGGACATCAAGGGAGCACACAATGGAATAAATGTGGCACACAATGGAATCACCCTCCTCTCTTGGGTCACTATCCATAATGTACCAAGAGAGGAAAGGAGGATTTGAATTCTCCTATAAAATGCCACCAAGAGATGAACAACTTGAGAGCACATTGTTATGCTTGCCAAAATTTCCCAAAGCAATACCAGCAGTGTGTGATTTAGAGTACAGATAGAGGGGACTCAGTTGTTGGCCATCCAACAACTCTAGTCCACCATAGTAGAGAGAGGGAGACTTTGTGCCAAGGAAAATTGGAAGTAAAGACATCCTTGAATTATGACTTAGAACCCCTAGTTCTAAGGGCCCCTTGGCAAGTGGGTTGAAATTTCATCCTCATTTTGTACTAGCACTTAATAAGAGGGGACGTAAGTGCCACCATTTGGATTATTGAAGTTGTTTGACTCTATTTAGAGCTTTTGTGTTATTTGTTTTAGTTTTAGTTTAATTTTTGTGTTTTAATATGCATGCTATTTCTCTATCTAGTATGTTTATGTTCTAGCATGTTCCACTAACTTGCTTGACTCCATATATGTTTTTCCTGTGACCAATAACTTAAGAGGGAAAACCACACCCCTTAAGTTGGTGTGATTTCGTACATACGTGCACCAAACACACTAACACAAATATTATGAGAAAAAAAACATTTTTAAGCTCACTTAAAAAATAAAATGTAGGTTGGGTAGTCGATTTCTCTCGGTCCATCCTCTCTAGGTAAGGAGGAACCTATGATTATGAGCAATCTTGGTTTATTATTGAGGTCTTGGGAGATTGAAATAGTTCTAGTTCTTCATTTAAAACTTCCTCATTTAGGTATTAAATATGTATAGGTGGATGTTTTTTAGTTAAGGCATTCTCTAATCTTAAGTAGATATCATGGTAATCTAGGGAATAGATGGAGTAAGTTGGGTAATATTGTAGCTGCCACAACACCCCCCAAAAGTTTTTACTGAATACATAAATTTTGGGTCACCCATTTTTATTTTCAAGGTCTTTATGGTATCCCTATGGATTTAATTGGTTAAAACCATTAGATGACCTAATTATCATAGAGGGATACAATTTCTAATGCTTTCATAAGGCACATTTACTACGCCGACCTTGCTTCAACTTGGTTCATATTCTTCTGAATGCATTATGGTTGCTGGTGTTGTGGATTCATTCTTGAATATTGAGTTTACATGTGGAAATGAGTTTGTGATGTTCCCCCACTTGAAGCCCCTCAAATTCATAATTCACTCATTCTTCCAAGTTTTATGTTTCTTCCCTCTTAGTCTCTTTTTACTTTTATGATGACTAAAAAGTTGCATCACATAACTAAAAATTAGTGAGATGATATAAACCTAAAAACCTAAGTGCTTTAGTTCCAATCATGAATCACACTTTTAGTTTGTAATAGAAACTCATCTATCCATTGATCTTTCTATTTTCTATTGAAAATTTCATCACATTCCAAAATTGTGTCTTCATTCAATCACAATGATTATATTTAGTCACAATTTTCTTATGCACAATCACACATTTGTCCCTCTTTTATATATTGTTAACCCCCCTATTCACATAAGCGATTGAATTTTATACCAAATCTCCCACTGAAGACAACAATTGTGACTAGCATATGAAATTGGTTCATTTTGTATTTTCTTCCTATCGATCGAGCTACCCAAGCTCTTCATCTACCCTCTAATTGAATCGATTAAAAAATCATGTGCTAGGGATTTTATCCCCCATATCTTCATTTTAGCTGATACCATACTCCAATTATAGCTCCCAACAAGCCGTAAGACCATTTAATCATCAAATCCTCTCACTTCGACTCACTCCATATCATAATAGCCTAAACCCTTATATCTCCCTATGCCCTCCTCACTTTGTGCTCTTATCTCCTAGATATCATGCTTTGCATTAAGGCTGATATTTTATAGAAATATTTTGTTCTATTTCATCCCTTAAACTTAGCGTTTTGGAGCCTCTTATACTCAACATATTTTAAGTCTCCTCTTATCAATTTCCCTTTCAAAATCCTCATCACAAATTATCGTTCTAGTCGCCAGCGCACATGCCCTCTAGATTTGCGATTGATGATTTTGTGGCTGCCTTATCACATATCACAATCACAAGGTGCATATCTTATCTATCTACCATATGAGATTGCAACCCTTGATTAATACAAAATTATACTCTATGTTATTGCAAACCACAATCGTAGAACCCAGTGAAATTCATATACTTATGACTAACCTCTTTTTACAACCAAAAAACTTGCCAATGTCATAATTTGTTCTCAAAGAAAAGAACAATGCAATAAATAGTCGTAAGTTTCAACTCAAGTTCTTGGCATTGGATAATTCATATAACGTGTTTTCCCTATAAATATGCATGTACTATGTAAAAGTTGTGCAATGTTGTCTTTAAGCAATGAAAATTGATGAAACAGATGTTGTTTCTTGTAGCTCGTAGGGCCTTTGAAAAAGGTCTCAAATGCAGGTATAACAACTAGAATTGTATGGAAAATCTATTGAAGTTGCTGGTTTTGTTTGGAGATGAAGTTTGTTGCCTCATAGTTTCAAAATTACTCCTAAAAAATGGCCTTCATATCCACATGCCTATCTTGTAAAACATGTGATTAAGGAATCAACATCAATTCCATTTGAGATATGTGGCTAATTCCAAAGAAATTAGTTTTTTCTACCCTAACAAGAGTCTTATGGAGTGATAATGAATGGTTGATGTGTTATCACCAAACAATGATCCCCTAGCCATTCCTAACTAGGTGGATCGAAATACACCATGTGAGTTTAATTTTACCATAGTAATATCACTTTCACTATAAGAAATAATTTAATAACCCACTTTTATTAAGTTATTTTCGATTAAAACCCACGAGAATAACTAAATAAACCATTATTTATTTAATTTTCTCTAGGAATAGTTATTAAATCACTATTTAATAAATATTCCTTGTCACATTTGACTAAATCACCTAGGAATAATTAAATAAATCATTATTTGTTTATTATTCCTTATTTCCATATTTGAAATAATTATCAAATCATTATTTAATAGTTATTTCATTTTCACACGTTTCTTAATATTTGCGAAATAATTAATAAATCATTTGTTTGTTAATTATTTCACCAAGGGCATTTGGGTGTAAAAAAATCAATAAGGAGAGTATTCCCATCATTTCTTGCCACCTTCTCATCACTCCTCCATCTCAGGCACACAGGTTTTTCTTTCGAACCTTACCTTCTATGACCTCTGTAAATTTCTGAAAGACACAAAGTTACTTCACTCCATTTTCCAAGGCCACACCCCTTCTTCACCAACCTATAATCATCCTACCATCACCCTAAGACCACCTCACACTCTCCCTCATCACTCATACAAATCAAGGAGCCTAAAAAAGGCAGAGATAGAGGTTGATACAAGAAAAGGTTATTTCTTGTAGCAAGCCCTATGTAAGCACTAGAAAAGCCCTGAAGATGGTTTTGACCAATCATGAGGACCAATAAGACTTGTGAGATGACTCTAAAGATAGAAATGGCACTACAAGGAGGATCCTCCACCATAGACTTTTCCACGTATGCCATTTTAATGGTTAAAAAATATATAAAAAATCCCTAATTTCGCGCTGGGTTGATAGTTACTCAGGTAGTTCAACTACCCCAGCCCGTGGCCAACTGTTTCCAACTGTTGAAACTACTTGGAGGGACTATAAAAGGACCTCATATGTATGTCCTAAGGGAGAGAGAGAATTATTATTATTATACTCTGTTGGTTCCCTATCCAAGTCTGATTCCCCGTGCCTCCTGCACTTTCCCAGTTCATTTCAGGAAACCCTTCTTTCCTTGAGATACACATCCCTTTATATGTTATCTCGTATGCACTCATTTGGAAGGAGTCTTAGCGAGGCAAGGGCTGGACGGATCCGGACGACGGTCTGCGAAGGCCTTGGAAGGATCGGGTGATCTCTCCACTTACTTTTGTACGTACTATTTTTATAATACAGAAGTATCATGCTGTTCCCGAAGTAAACGTGTTAGTGTATGCTTTAATGTGTGAATAATATTTGTTATACAAGCATTTATGATGATTTATTTAATGTTTTATATGAATCTCGCTAACATATAGAGTAGAAATATACTGTACAACTTGTCCTTTGTGCTGGTTTCTTCTTGTATTTCAGGTGAAAGAGGAAGGACGGTTGCGGGGAGTTTGAACTCCACGTGGATCTACTTCAAACGTAGGACCAACGGGTAAACCTCTCGTTCTGCTCTATTTCGTTTTCATGACTGTGCATGATCGTGTGAGTCACTGTTAAATAGTACGCCCCTGCTCTGTGGAGGTTGAATCCCAACCAACCTCTAGGGTGTTAAATCCCCGAAACAGAACTGGCGACTCCGCTGGGGATCACATGTTTGTGATTCTCCTGTTGGGTTGTTTCAGCTGTTTGGTAGGATACCAACAGTTTTTTCTGTCTTTTACAGTCCAGTTTGCTTTCTTGCAGTCAGTCTGACGCTTTTATACCTTTCCCAGGCTTGTACTTTTTATTTTTCATTATCTTTCTTTGTATACGCAGTTTTTCTTGCACACAGTCGCGTATACCCGCGAGTTTGTGTAGAAGGAACCGCGTATACGCGGTTTTCCCTCAACACAGACGCGTATACACGCCTGTTGCATAACTGAAAGGTCGCGTATACCTAGGCTGAATTTGAAATTTCAAGATTCTGGTGTTTTTGGTCTGTTCTGGCTGTGGAGGCCTGTGTTTGCAGTGTCTTTGTACTTGCTGGAGTGTGACAGAAGTGGTTTTAAGTCTTGGTTCTCTTTCGTTTGCCCGAAAACTGATCTTTTGGCGAAGTGTTCTTGTTGGTGCTAGCACTCCTGGATTGAGTTCCAAGATCGCTTTCTGAGCGTTCTTGGCTGTTCTGTTTTACCAGAACAGAGAGCTTTTGCTCACTGACTTGCTCCTGTCTTTGTGTTGTGCTTTGCATTGCGTTCTTTGCTTTGTTTTCGATTGGTTTTCTTGAGTTTCGTAAGCTAGGGTTTTGTTGCATTTTTTGAAGATCTTTTCTTGTTTCTTTGGAGTTTTGTGTTGCAACAAATTTGCACTATTTCTCTTGGCTGTTTGATTGAGTTTTTAGTCTTCCGTTGCCCTTATTTGATCTTGCTATCATTAGTTTTATAAGGTTTGGGGGCATAGTTGGAGTTTATGCTTCAAATTCGGTCTCATTTTGGCTTGGATTGAGATAGTTGTTCTTGGTTTTCTTGAAGCTCTTGTTTTATAAAACTGAAAAGCCCAAAAAACATTTGTTTTGCTTTTTGTTTTTGCATATCAAAAACTCAAAAAACATTGTTTCTTGTTTTTGTTTTTGTTGTTGCCTTTTTCATTTTCGTTTGGCTTCATCTTTTGGGACTTTAGTGAATTTTCTTGCTTCTAGTTTCCCGCTTGATTTTGAAGGGAGGTTGTCTTTTGATTTCTTCTTTTTCCTGTTGAGTATTTTGGTGTCTTATATTAAGAGTTCTTGTTTGCAAGAATTAGCTTTCTGGATATCAAAAGATTAGTTGAAACTGAAGAAGCCTTTTGGGAAATTTCACCTTGTTTCAAGGGACTTTCTGCATCTTAGAATTTACATGTTAGTGGTCATTTGCATTAGGTGCATTGAATCATTTAGTTAGCTTCTTAATTTTTGTGCGTGTGAGTTTGTAATTTGAAAAGAAAAATACATTTTTAGCCTCGTAGAACTTACATAGAAATTGCTCTTCATCGAAAGACTAAGAACTGCATGTGCATGTAGTCAGGTTTTTATTAATTTCTTTTGCGTCAGAACATCATTGGTTTCAACTCCATATCCTTGTGACTTAATACAACGGCCCTTAAAATAAGCGATTAAATCTAAAATCAACTAGCAAGTTTTATTTAGTGTCAATCACCAACTAGCTAGGTTGTAGGGCCTTGGAATAGGAGAGAGGAGAGTTAACTCTCCAAGGCCGCTCAAACAGACATAGAAGTTTACTAATTGAGCGAAATCCAACTCCGTGAAGTGGACTGGGAAAGATCTCATCCGAGAGTCAAGCGCGAGGGGAAGTGAAGGTTAAGAAGAGGGATACCCCCCCTCCGATTAGCTGAATCTAACCTCAAGACCGTTCCGCCCAGCTTCTGATACGGATTGGTGTCCATAGTTGTTGTTCCTAGGTTCCACACAGGTGACTGCGGGGGGGAATACCCGTGGTACCTAAGGCAGACGTCGCATCACTTCCAGCAGTACTTCTGGGGGGTGCCCTTGCGAAGCTTGGGTGCTTGAGCCGGCAAAGGCTGTTGTTAGGAGGTCGGCGTAACTGCTTCTGATACCTTCGCTAGTTTTTCTGGGCCCTAATCATCCCAGACTGCTTTCGGAAGGTCCTATATTTCGCTTTTCTGTATTTTGGTGTCCGGTCCTCATCACCCGGAGCGGAAATACTTGGAGGCTGTTTGCTTGCTGTTTCTCAGGGTTTTGATTTTAGTGAGTGCTCTTTGCTCCTAGCTTGCCTAGCTTTTCACTTTTCTTGAGTCTAATATAATAAATTTGTAAAAGTGGCTGATCAAGCGCCTCGACGTTCGAGGAGAGTCCGGGGGTTATCTCCCGAGAGTGTAGAGCCTTCTTCGAGAAGGCGTAGGAGCGATCTAGCAGGTGGTTTTGACCCTGTAGAGTCTGACGCTGTGGAGAGAGATCCTCCACTAAGGTATGAAGGTTTCATTGCTGATTCCGGTGTCGGTTCCGAGAGGAGCGTTTCGCTCACCTCGAGGGTATTGTTTCCTCAGGAGGAAGATTTTCAGATAGAAGATATACCTGAGCCTGCAGCTACAAGTCCATCTCCTCTTCCTCTTGATCATCCGTTTGTTATAGAGTACATCGGACCGGAGTCTGAGAGACCGCCGGATCTTCCTTATCTTTCTTATCTTTCGATGGCCACGACTGGGAACGCGGCTTCTACCGTGAGTGCTGCGGGCATTCAGACCCCTGTCTCTGTCGAGGCAGGGGGCACTCTTGCTCTATCTTCGAGTGCTTCTAGCACTGCTATGTTTGGCTCTGGGTTCACCCAAGCATATGCTTCTCAATCTGGTCCCTTTGTTTCAGGGATGTCCATTGCTGGAAATCCCTCTTTTTCCTTTACCGCCGGTGCAGCTGGATCTACGCCCATGTCCAACATGGCTAGTGGATCAGCTTCTTTTCAGGGTTTCCCCTTTGGGACTGGGCATATTCCTAGTCCTAATCCTTCTTTAGGGTATTTTCATTTTACGTCCCAGACCCAAAGTTTTAATCCTTGGGCTCAGGGGCCAAGTTCGGCTTCTTTTACAGGATGGAATCCTATGTTTGCAACGTCGGGGGCAGGGAATCAGTTCATCGCGAGTCATCCGGGGAATGCTTCTTTCCCTGCATCGAGTGCTTATCAGTCTTTTTCTCCTCTATCTAATGCATGGAACCCCTACCAGGGGCTTACATCTTCAGTCAATACTTCAGCGGGGGGAACTAGTCTGGGTCTTGGTAACTCGGCGTGGGGAGGAGGTTCTTCTCCGTTTTCTACGGGTCCTTTCTGGCATCCTGGTGCCTCATCAAATCCAGGATATTCTTTTCAGAATGTGGGAAATCCATCCCATCAAGGATGGAATTCTCAGGCTCCGCCGCGATTACCATTTCTGGCAACGTTAAACTTGCCAGACCTGGCGAAGTTAACTAATGACCCGATTCGATATAGTCCGGGTTGGCCTCCGGTTCCAACTAAACTTCCTTCAGACATTCCTAAGTTTGAAGGTAAGAATGGTGAAGATCCGGCGGACCATGTCACCACATTCCACTTATGGTGTTCATCCAACTCTCTGATCGACGATTCGATTAGATTGAGATTATTTCAGCGCACCTTAACTGGAAACGCCGCGAAGTGGTATATAGAGCTTACTGGGGGCAGTTTCGCCACTTTTGGAGAACTGGCTGTCACTTTTCTTAACCATTTCCAGTTGCCTGTCAGATATGAGGCTGGGACCGAACTCCTGGCTAATTTTAAGCAGGATGAGGCAACTCACATTTCTGATCATATTCGGGAATGGAGGAGAAGGAAGAGGCTAATTAAAGCCCATATTCCAGGTGAGTTCCTTCTCGAGTGGTTTTTGAAATCGCTTCAGTCAGATATTTCAAAGGATGTATCCATGTCAGGGGTATATTCCGAGGAGCGGGCCATCTTTAGGGCCCAGCAGTTAGAGTTGATCTATTCTCAGTCTGGCATGCTTTACAAGTATTTGCCTAATGCTCCTCGCTCCAAATTGGATCTATCGAAACCTAAACCTGGTCCGCATGGTGACGGACTTGTCGGATCGGACAGTAGTAGTGCAGCCAGCCTGCTTTCTCAATTGCAGCAGTTGTCTTTACAATCTGCTTCTTCTGGTCAGGCTGTGCCTGCTGATTCTTCACCTTCCCGGTCTTTGTCCATTAATGCTGTCCAATCTTCTGAACCCAAAGGAAATCAACAGTCCGATGGGAAGAAGAAGGGACGTAATAACAAGAAGAAGGGCAAGAACGGGAAGGGCAATGCAAATAAGACCAACGAGCGTGTTGGCGAAGGGCAAAAGGAGAAAAAGAAAGTTAAGTTTCCATGCAAGCTTTGTGCTGGAGACCATCTCACGCATCTTTGCCCAAAAATTCAGGATGCTCAGCGCCTGTTATCTCAGCAAGGTTCTTCTAGTTCCCAGGCTGTGCTAACAAACCCTTTTCCCCAAGGGCAGCAATTAATTGCTGGCGCGAATCAAAATCCCGGGGCTTCCTCTGGAGGTCCTCAGGAAGGGGAAATTCCATCGAATATCTTTATGATGAGTGCTCACGTGGATGTCGCTACGAGATCCCGTGATTATGGCGGAGAGGAATCTTCGAAAGCTAAGGAAGTTCCTAATGCTACTGAGCCGCTTCACATCACGAAGCCAACTGTTGAGTCTATGCCTCGGATACCGAAGGCATCCTCTAAGCGGTCAACGATTAATCCGAACATGAGGGATGCCCAGAACTACTCGATTGTAGAAGATCTGGCGCAAATTCCTTGTGCTATGTCGGCTTTAGAGGTACTCCAGTCCTGTCCGGCTCAGCGCAGTGCTTTGCTCACTGCCATTGGGGCTATTGATCCGAAAAATTCTCTTCTGATTACCTTTGATATGAAGAATTTTAAGAAGAGACTTCCTCATCATATGGCCTTCCATATTAAATCATCGTACCGGAAGACTAATATCTTTCGCACGGTCGTTGATGAGGGTGCTTCTACTTGCGTGATGTCTCTCGCATGCTGGGAGACACTAGGATCTCCCAAAGCTGTTCCATCTAGCACTATTCTTACTGCATTCGATGGCCATTCTCATAGGCCCCATGGTATTGTCCCGGCTTTGCCCATCTGTGTTGGGGGCAAAACCGTTAACATAGAGGTTGAGGTAGTAGATGCAGCCTTGGACTACAACCTTCTGTTGGGGAGAAACCGGATATATGATATGGATGCCATTGCATCTTCACTATTTCGGATAGTATGTTTCCCCCACGAAGGGAGGATAGTTACGGTGGATCAACTGGACTGTCCTCCTGTAGACCTGGATGCGCCTCCTGACTCATCTATCCCTAAGTTGGACAATACTAAGGCACCTATCGAGAATCTGGGAGTTGGAATGTATTCTTCCCTGATGGGATCTTTTGATCTTCCTCCTCCTAAGGTGTCTATCAATGCTATTTCATCCTCCAAGGCTCCCCTTCGAAGAGAGTTCTTTCGAACTCATTATTTTTTGGACCCTTGGACCTTACCTTCCCCAACTGCCACTTTGGAGGAAGGGCAAGTGGGTGGAATGGCATTCCCGATTTCTGCAGCTGAGATTGCATATCAGTCTGTGGTTGACACTGCAGAGTCTGATCCAGCTCCTCTTTCGCCGGAAGAGTTGGATGGTGATGTGGCTCCGGCTTGGACGCTTACTTCTTCTTCTGCCCAGGATTGTCTAGATACCACTCTTCCATCCGAAGAGGCCATCCTGGAAGCAATGACAGGTATAGAGAGACCGTGGGATGACTTGCATCATCGGTCTTACTTCCTACCTGACTTGAGCGAAGTCGAAGCTAGTTTTCCAAGTCCTCAGTCTCCTGGACCTGTTCACCCAGTCTTGAGCCCCTTAGCACCAGCACAAGTTTATGCTGAAGGGAACATGGCTGTGATCTCTCCGACTATCCCGGTGAACATCTCCAGGAATCCCAACATTATCGAGAACGTTTTCATTGGAGCTGAATGTTCCCGTCAAGAAGTTCAAATCTATACCGAGCTCTTCAAAGAGTATAGGGATGTTTTTGCTTGGTCTTATGAGGAAATGCCTGGCATAGATCCATCTATTGTCCAGCATGAGATCAAGATGTATGAAAACGCTAAGCCGGTCAGGCAAAAACTTCGTCCGGTTAATCCTAGGAAGGCAGCAGCTATCAAAGCTGAAGTTGAAAAGCTGCTTAAGGCGGGATTCATTTTCCCAGTTCCTCTGACTGAATGGGTTTCAAACCCCGTTCATGTTGATAAAAAGCAAGGAACAATTCCAGTGTGCATCGATTTCAGAGACTTTGAATAAGCGTGTCTAAAAGATGATACCCCGCGCATGTTGATGGATTATTGATGAGTGTGCGTGTAAAATTACCTTCATGGGCGGTTTGAGTTCACGATCGTTATATCAGTCAGAAGATTAACATGAACCAACATTTAAATTATCTACAGATACGTTGCATAAGAAAATGCCTTTTGGTCTGAAAGATCTTTGGAGCCACTTTTAAAGCGATATATCACCGCCTTCAAGCCCATCAAGAAAGTATACGAGCTCATGAATGATCTGTTGCTCATTCTGAAAGAGGATGGATATCAAGGACACCTCCGACCAAATATTTAGAGATGTGTTTTTATAAAGTCGTTTGAATCGATTAAGTGTAATTTTAACAGTAACATCCGGTGGTACATTTAAAGTTTATCATTATCTGTAGAGGATAAAGGTAGATCCTTCAAGGTTGAGCAATACTTCGGTTGCCTCCCCCGTCTTCAATCCGTCAACTTCAAAGTCTCCAAGGGAAGTCTAAATTTCTTCGGAGGTTTATCGTTAACTATGCTGAGATTACAAAGGGATATATGAGACTGTTGAAGAAAGGAGTCCCTTTTCTTTGGGACGACTATGCTCAACGCTCATTCGATGCCTTGAAAAAGGCATTGACCTCTTCTCCTTTACTGAGTCCACCCGATTATAGCAGAGATTTTCTTTTGTATCTGGCTACAGCAGAATCTACCATTGGTATGGTTCTGGTTCAGGAGGATGATGCTGCAGTGACTTGCTTGTATTTATTTACTGCCTTAATTAGAGGCATTGGGACACATTTATGATGCACACGATAGAAAAATCAACCTTAGCGGCAGTTCATCTTTGTCGTGACTCGACATTATATTCATTATACATGGCTTTTATTAATGTTGGCAGTACCAGTCATTCAATTTTCCTCAAACGACGTGATTATAGAGGCAAATACAATAGATGGATTGTGATTTTACAAAATTTGATCTAAAGTTCATATCACCCTTAAATCCAAGAAGTCATTTGTCTTTGCGGAATTGATCCCCGAGTTGCCTTGTGGGGAGGAGATGATCTATGATGAGTCCTTTCCGGACGAACACTTGTTTCTAATCTCTCCACAAGATCCTTGGTATGGGGACATCATTGTATATCTCCAGACTGCGAAGTTTCCTTCTTCTTTTTCGAAAGATGAGCGTCGTAAGCTGCGTCACTTAGCTAACAGTTATCTGATTATTGGTGATGCTTTGTACCGTCGAGGGGTTGATTCAATCCTAGAATCTGTTTTATTACTTTTAGAAAAGGCGAGGCGTGCTTAGCCAGTTCTCACGGAGGAGATTGTGAGTCATTTATGGAGGGTTACTCTGACCAAAAAGATTTCTTGTGGCTGCCATTTTCAGATTTTTAAAATTCTACATTAGATTCAGGGTCAAAAGTGTCATCTTATCAAAGTCTATACCACTGAAAAATCTGCTCATCCAGCTCCGCTTTTCAGGTCTATTACTTATTGGACCCTTTAAGTGGGGTATGGATTATACTACTTGTAACCCGCCTTCGGCAAAAGGTCACAAGTACATTATCGTAGCAGTAGACTACTTTACGAAGTGGGTCGAGGCTATGCCTGCTTTTGGGAACGATGGTGAGACTGCAGCTCTTTTCTTCTTCAACCAAGTTATCGCTCGTTTCGGTATACCTAGAGAGATTGTCACTGACCATGGCAGTCACTTTCAGAACAGTATGATGGCTGAGTTGGCTCTTAAAGTGGGTTTCCGGCAGGAGCATTCATCTCCATATTATCCTCAGGCCAATGGCCAGGTGGAAGCCGTGAATAAGTCCTTGAAGACAATTCTTCAACGGACGATTGATAAACATAGATCCAACTGGCACATTATGCTATATCCTGCACTCTGGGCATACAGGACGTCAGTTAAAACTGCAATTGGCTTTACTCCGTTTCAGTTAGTCCACGGGGTGGAATCCGTATTTCCCATTGAATGCGAGATTCCTTCTCTTAAACTGGCTGTTGAGCTTCTTCCTGACACTTCTAGTCTGGCAGAGCGGCTTCTTCATCTGGAACATCTTGATGAGCAGCGTCGAGATACCGCCACGTTGAACGAAGTGCATAAAAACCGAGTCAAAGTCTAGTACGATAAGGCGGTTAAGCCTAGGGTCTTTTCCGAAGGTGACCTTGTTTTGGTCTATGCCCAAGAAAAAGATGCCTTGGGGGCAGGAAAGTTTAAGTCGATGTGGTATGGCCCCTATATCGTCAAAAAGGTCCTTAAGAAAGGAGCGTACACCTTGGTTGACTTCGAAGGAAACGAGTTGTCGGAGCCCCGAAATGGGCTCTATCTGAAGAAGTATTATGCCTAGGCTTTGGCATGGCATTTTGCTTTGTATATAGTAGTTTTTGTCTTGTACATATCTGTTTGATTTTCGATTTTTGATGGGATGGTGATGTTTTTGATCTGCTTTGGCAGGTTGTGTTGATGTCATGAGTCATTATGGTTTCGCCAATGGTGCTAGTAGACACACCCGGAACTTAGCTTCCGCGGCTTGGGTGCTTCATTATCCTTCCGATCAGCTGTTGGTATCAAGAGGGGTCTGCATTGGTCCTGCTTCCAATAACGTAGCAGAATACACTGCAGTCATTCATCTACTCTCGGAGGCAATATCTTTGGGTGTTGATTCGTTGGTAGTTTTTTTGGACTCCCAGCTGGTGGTGTCGCAGTTGAACAACACTTATCGGGTACGAGATCCAGTTTTATTACGATTGTTCTTGAGGGTACGTTTGTTACAAAGGTCATTTCAATTTTTAACATTCATTCATATTCCTCGAGCTGACAATTGGTTTGCTGACTCATTAGCTAATCAAGCTTTAGATTGGCATATTAATCATTCAATACAATAAAATCTAATTATAAAAAACATCATACATTTGATACATTTATCACATCACATCAAAATATCGCTGTATATATATCATCAGTATGTCAAAAAACTTCACAAAATTTTGGATCCATCAATGCCGTACAAAACTTGGGCTTATGCCCCATCATGTTCAGTCTCAAAAAATATACAGTCATCTACTATGAAAATCTGTCTAATCCTGAGGACCCTGCCCAGTGTTCCTATAGAACATCACTGCAGTGGCCACACGGCGGAACAGTCTAACCCAGTCCCGGGGTCCTCCTACAACCCGTCTCTGGACGGCTTCTGGCAAGTCCTCCACAGCAGCCAGAGGGATTTGGCGGGTTAGTCCCTCCAAGTTTCTCTGCACGGCCTGGAGGGTCCTGTCAGAATCCGCTGTCTCTGCTTCACCTCTGCGGCGCTTGTGACGTGCTAGGCCCTCAGGACGAACTGGTCCAACATCTGAAACATGATCATTTTTAATTGTCAGTCATTATGAATCCAATCCAAAAACATGTTTGTTTTTCATTTTCATACATATTTGAAAATCCAAAAAAATCATATAAGTTAAAATTTTTGAAAAAACTTACCGACTGCTCCCCATGCTTCACCGGGTGGAAGTACTAGATCTGGATCTCCTCGGAAATCCATCCCGGCATAGGGATAGTCATCTACTGCGATGATCTGTTCTCTCCACCATAAGAAGAACTCATCATCCCAGGTAGTTCGGGGTACCTCGCTGCCCCCCAGTCTCTTCATCATGTCTACCCAACGGGCAATTCTTGGGTCCCGAGGGCTGCTGATAGTTGAGATGACTTTGGGTCTCAAAGCTGGAACTCTCTCGAAGAAGAATGTAGTCAAAATGGTTCCATAGCCAAAGTGTTTTGTATGTGTTTTGCGAATCGACTTCAGTTGTTGTTTCATGTTCAGTAGCAGGGCAGTGCACCAATCATACACATGAATTAAGCACTCTACAGCTATGCTCATGTGCGCCCTGGACGCCTGATGCAGTGAGGCAGATCCTGCCACTCTGCCGATGGTGAACAGGAGGATCTTCATGTGCAAGTCCCTGATATCTCTGAGTGCAATCTGTGTGCCTACTTTTTTGGAATCTTCTATGCAATAGAGTTGGACATAGTCCTCCACGGTTAACCCTCCCAGGGGCTTTCCGTGCAAATCCACTGGGTCTCCCCTTCTGGAGAGTCCGGTGATGAAGTATATATCTTCCACCTCTATGCGTAGTGGCATTTGATCAATGATGAAACAATCCTGATCCGGTTCCCAATAATTTACCAGCATTTCAAGCAATCTCACATTACTTTTCATATTGGGCATTTTGAAAAATTTGAATAATCCACAGGTTCGGAGGACATTTTGTGCTGCACGGTCTTCCATGACCTCTTGGTCCACTGCACTATGCTCGCGTTCCCTCCATGAAATTGTCATCCTGAAGAAATTCATTAAAATTTGCATTAGAAACTCATTTTTAAAATTCGGACTTGCGCATACGCTAGTTTCGCTGTGCACAGTCGCGTGTACACGTGGCTTTCCTTCTTTGAACCCGCGTATGCGCAGGTACGCGTTTTTTAATAAGGGTTTCCAGGTAAAAATCCACTTAATTTTAAATTTTAAACGGACAAAATGAATCAACGGGATGAATAAGGAGCCTACCTGAAGTTTCGCTGAATTCTGACGGTCGGTTGTTGCTGATTTGACGAAACAAGTTTTTAGCTCCAGAGCTCTTTTCCAAATCAGCTATGCAATAATGAACCATTTGAGAGGTAATTTGTGTATTTATGGCTAAAAAATTGAAAATTTTCGCAAAAATTTCCTTGTGCTTATTTTTTCGATCTGTCTTATGCTGTATAACTCGATTGCTTGGAAGTGCCCAGTTTGGTATATTTCAGGTACATTTTGACATTTTCGAGATTTTTCCGGGTTTTTGGCCCATGTGTTCAGACTCTTCACGGCAGGTATATGATCTTCACTGGCATATAGGTTAGGGAATCACTTTCCGTTGCATCTTGCATTCTAGCCTCCATACTGATCACTTGCCTTAGGGTCGATCCCATCAGGGCATGAGTATTATACCATTTTCACTCGCCGATTTTTAAATCATGACTTGATGGTAGAGCCTTCCTTTACATGGGCTTCCTAGTTAGTTCCTCGCTATCACTTGTTGCCCATGCTGCTTTATATGTAGGCTCGGGAGTCCTCTTTAGTTCCGCCATGTCTTTCGTGTTGAAGCTTCATTCTTCTCCTTCATCACTTATCATTTTTCTGGCTTATACCCTAGAGGCTCCCTGGTGTCGTTAAGTTGTATTACTGCATTGCATATTGGCTACTTGTTTATCCTGGCCTTTAGCAGGCTTCATTTGGACTCGATGTTTAAGCCAACTTTTGACCTTGACTTTCTGTACAAGTTAACCATTGCATGCACTTAGCTATCAAGACTTGACACCTTTGTACCCATGGATGGAACGTTCCTCTGAGTATCACTGACCAGTTTTCGCCACCTTGCATTGAGCATAGGATTGTTCCAAACCCCGGAACTAGTGCATCTGCTTTTTTCGATACTCGTTCTATCCATTGTACCATAGCATTCTTTTATTCTTTTTCAGGCTTATTATGAAAAAGACAAAAAAATTTAATATAACAAAAAGAGCGGGAACGGGATGTATCTTCGTTTTTGATGGCAGTACAGAGTCAGTTTTGTCGCCCTTGAACAAAGCACATATACTTATATATATTTCCTTCATTTGGGATGGTTCTAGTTTGACCTAGGTTCAGCCTTTACCATGTTTCACTTGTCAGTTCTCCCCCGGTTGGTTATCTCTTCCAATCATATGGAGAGTTTGTTTTGCCTCCTGCAAGACAGACTTATACAGTGTCACTTTTTACTGCCATGGTCATCACAGAGTCGTGCTTTTGTTCAAGGGAAGTCTAGCCTGAGTCGGCCATTCTGCGGTGTCTCTTGACTCATTATTCAGTCGGCCTTCCCGGTCTTGTCAGCATCATGTTCTATCACATCAGATGTTTTGATCTTCTGCTCGTGCTGGTTTGAGAAGGTCTCCATTGACTTCTTGCCGGAGGGTTTGTCTCTTATCGACTACGACACATTGCTCTGAGAGCAAACCTAGAGCCGCACCTTGGGCCTATTTCCATCATTGATAGGTGACCTCGTGCTCGGCATTTGATCATCATCATGGGTCTTTGACTGAGTGGTTTCCCCTGTGTTCGACGTCAGCACACATTATCACACTTGGGATTCGTGCAGTACCTTGATTTCCATTTGACCCTATCGGTGGATTTCTCGCCTCTGTGTCAGATTTCATTATTGGTTGGTTCAGAGGGTTTCTTTCGTGCGCTAGCTTCATCTTGTGCATGTCAGAAACGTACTTCGGTTTTGGTTCCGTCACTCTACTTCGTCCGATTCCTTCCAAATCTTGGCCTGCGGGTTACACTCGCGCTGGACTGATGTGGGATGCCTTAATGCCTTCCTTCCAGCAGATCTTTTCCCATCGACTCTGACTCATTGCTCTGGGAATAAGGTCTAGAGTCTTTTTGTCAGTACCTTAGGGTTTGCAGTCATCAGTGGCAGACTCTTCGCTATCGACAGTGGGGATTCATTATTGCCTCTTGATTGGTAGATTCTTTCAAGTGTTCGACTTCAACTCATTCATTCACACTTGTCAGATTGTACTGGGGCACCTTGACACTCATTATCATTATCGGTGGGTTGTCTCGCGTTGGTTAACGGGAAACATCATTGCCCGGTAATCCAACGATTTCTCACATGGTCGACTTCAGCTCATTTATTCCCGGTGTGTAGAATTGTGCCGTTGTGATCGGTGAAGACCTCGGGTTGCATCAGCATTTCTCGGTTCACTGTTGACAGTTCTCTCAGTTTCTGCCAGTGTTGCCGTCCACCCTTATATGTTGCAGTTCAGCACAGCAGCATCTTATATGTTGATCCCCGAGTTGCGTGATTGTACCGTTTGATCCGCCTCTTATGATACGGTACTTGGAGATTCAGTTACTTGATCAGATATCCAGTTGCACTATCTTTGCTCAACTTTCTATATGTGATACTTGGACATTGATACAGACTTGTCTTTCCGGGCCCTGCTCAGATGATTCACTATGTACTTTCAGTTCAGTTATACTTGTATACATGTTGGATCTATTCAGTACTTTCTCTATATATGATGTATTTTTGACTGAGCATGGGTATGCCCGCCTCAGCATGTGTTGACTCTCTGATTTCTTTCATTGGTTTTTGGCAGGCTGAAATCTGGTGAAGTCCTCTCTTGTCCTTACGAAGTTCTTTCTATGTGCATAATACATTTCGGCCATCATGTACCCCTTCTGACCTCATATATTAGGGGGCATCTGTTATAGCATCATTTCTCACCTTGACATGATTCATGATTGCTACATGGCTTTATGGGCACCCATTCCTAGAGACTTGGACAAATTCACTTAAAAACAGTGGAAAATCCTTCATACGCGACTATGCCCGTGTTTTTCCGCGTGTATACGCTAGTACAGCTAGACTTTTCCGCGTATGCATTTTTAATGATTAAAAAATATATAAAAAATCCCTAATTTCGCGCTGGGTTGATAGTTACTCAGGTAGTTCAACTACCCCAGCCCGTGGCCAACTGTTTCCATCTGTTGAAACTACTTGGAGGGACTATAAAAGGACCTCATATGTATGGCCTAAGGGAGAGAGAGAATTATTATTATTATACTCTGTTGGTTCCCTATCCAAGTCTGATTCCCCGTGCCTCCTGCACTTTCCCAGTTCATTTCAGGAAACCCTTGTTTCCTTGAGATACACATCCTTTTATATGTTATCTCGTATGCACTCATTTGGAAGGAGTCTTAGCGAGGCAAGGGCTGGACGGATCCGGACGACGGTCTGCGAAGGCCTTGGAAGGATCAGGTGATCTCTCCACTTACTTTTGTACGTACTATTTTTATAATACGGAAGTATCATGCTGTTCCCGAAATAAACGTGTTAGTGTATGCTTTAATGTATGAAGAATATTTGTTATACAAGCATTCATGATGATTTATTTAATGTTTTATATGAATCTCACTAACATATAGAGTAGAAATATACTGTACAACTTGTCCTTTGTGCTGGTTTCTTCTTGTATTTCAGGTGAAGGAGGAAGGACGGTTGCAGGGAGTTTGAACTCCACGTGGATCTACTTCAAACGTAGGACCAATGGGTAAACCTCTCGTTCTGCTCTATTTCGTTTTCATGACTGTGCATGATCGTGTGAGTCTCTGTTAAATAGTACGCCCCTGCTCTGTGGAGGTTGAATCCCAACCAACCTCTAGGGTGTTAAATCCCCGAAACAA
>JAXQQM020077745.1:0-14818 GCA_034641835.2 Pinus albicaulis
TGTTGGCACCATCACAAGCTCACGAGTTTCCCTGGTCGATAATTTAATGCAGCAATTTGTTCAAATAAATTGCCCAACAAGCCCTTTACCCACATATGGGAGTGGAAGAGACGTTCCTCCTCCTCTAGATCTTCCGGTTCCTCCTTCTAGACCTTTGTAGTGGCAACAGTGGCATTGGGCTCCGCATCAATAATCTGTTTCCCTTTTTCATTCCCCTTTTCAGGTTCTGATTCGGAGTCGGAGCATGCATCTGACTCAGAAGCCCTCATCTCCGCCACTAGCGACTGCTTGGCCCGACACTCACTTGTGTTGTGAGTGGAGCTCTTATGGAACTCACACCACTTTCCCGTGTCCTTCTTTGGCTTTACGGTGTTGTTCTTTTCTTGTGGCTTTGACGGGTTGTCTTTAGCCGCCATGCTCTGTCCTTTGTTCTGCGATTTGGAAGCACCTTTTCCTTGCTTTTGATTCACAGATCCAAAGTCTCGCTTCTTCTGTTTGAATTTCTGCTCAATCTTGGCAGCATACCGGTATGCCGTACCAAGCGAGGAGATGTCGAGGAACTCCATTTCCTCCTGAATGTATCTGTGCAGACAGCTGCGATACTTTAGCACCAAATGTTTCTCCGAATCTTTGATACCCAACTTTGTGCGCAGGGTATGGAACAGATTCGTCAGCTCGTGCACATCTTGATCCCTTTGTTGTCGCAGCGTGGTCCATTGTATGTACTTGTCCTCATAGCTCCCCACGGGATAGTACTGTTCCTTGACGGCGTCTCGGAAAGAATTCCAAGTTAGTACGGCCGAGAACAGAGAGGGTTCTGTCTGGTCCTTGTTCTCACAGTAGGTTTCCCACCAGTCCTTAACATGGGGGGTAGCTTTGAGGAGTGCAAAAATAATCTTCTCCCGGTCTGAAAAGTCATGAACGGAGAAATATCCTTCTAACAGATTCAACCATCTATCTACGGCATCTGCGTCTATTTGACCCTCAAATATGGGAATGTCAAAATTTACTTGTACCTTAAAAGGGAGTCGCAACTCCAGAGTGGCTACTGGATGCAGATGCGCCGCCGGTGGGCAGCCGTTGAAGGATCTGAGCAAAGCTATCCATCATCGCGTTCCTTTGTTTTTCGAGGGCCTCCTCGAGCAATATTTTGATAGGATCTCCTGCTCCCTCATCTTTATTTTCGTCCCCCATGGGCGTCCGTTGAGGTTTGCGAGGCTGATCTTGCAAAGGTTCCACCAGATCAAGCCCTAGCTCCTTATACCCCGACCTCGTTGGGGACATGCAAAGAAGGATCGAGAAACAGCAGACCGCTCTGATACCACTGATCCGGATTTATGCAGGAACGCAACAGAATAAACACATAACCATAAATACAGAGATGCAGCGGAAATAACACTTCATTTCATTAATATCAAAGAACTGAAATTTGCTTACAGAGAGAATGGAAATAAAACTAGCTAGGGCGCTGGTAGCTATCTCTGAGAAGAGATGTGGCGGCTACAGGCCTCTGAACTGTGTTACAATGAGGCTCGAGGGCCTATTTATTATTGAGAAACAATGGAGAACCCTAAACATCCCAAAAACCTAACCCTAGGAGATGAAGCGCCAAAACTATGGGCCCTGTTTGGGTAAATTGGTGTTTCAACTTCCCAGGGACGTAACTTTGGCATACTATCTCCGTTTGACGCACATGATACATCATTAGAAAGCTCTATCCGAGGACTACAACTTTTGTGACGATTTTGATGATCAAAATCGCAACAAATCTCCTACCCAAAAAACGTCGTTTAGGGCCTCAAAACGGCTCCGGAAGTTCAGGACCCGAAAACTGCTAAAAATAGTAAGTTATGCCAAAACTGAAAAACTGAAAGAGACAATGGTGGGGGCCCAAGTGGAATAGGCAGGTGGCCACCAATATCCCTGGATCAATTAGAGTATCAGATTTAATTTGAAAGTCTTCATGATGAATGAGGTATTTCTATCTGTTCACTGTTGATTTCCTTTGTTATATGATATTCGCTTTAAAATTTACTATCATTTATATATATTTGGTTTTCATAACGTTTCTTTTTATATATCATTTCTGAGTATAATTGAAATGTTATATTTCATAAGCATATATAGATGGTATACAATGATGAATGCAATATGCTAATATAACTCTGTTTAATTTCTTAAACAGAGTTATCTTTATTCGTTTCTGCACATTTCAATTTAAATAATAATACATTTTCATGATTATTGTTAAATTGGAACAATCTTAAGTTGTATTCACATATAATTACCCGGGTTAGTGTTAGAATTTCTTTATCAGCATTTAGTTTAATTAGATAGTTTTATTTTCAGTCAATTTAGTCCCACTTCCACTCATCCAAATCAACCCATCACCAACCCATTTAGTTATAAGGAAACTGGTCCTTTAAATCCAGTCGGAGCCACCATACCAAACGGAAAAGGAGCTGTCCTAAGGTCCCGACCGAGTGGTTTTCCCCGATGTTTGAAGCAGAGATTTTCTAGGCTTCAACATTTTTGGCGCTAGAAGGAGGGCATGAGCTATGAATGGCAAGTAAATATTTATCCACAGGCCATTCTGAGAGCAAAACACCCTCATCAACTTCTTCAATTTCTTCTGAAATTCAAAATCCTAGAGAAGAAATTGCGAAGAATATTCATACACCCACTACCAAAATCTCAAAACATTCAGACAAGCAATCTCCTGAGTCTCCTGAAGTTCAAGATTTAATTCATAAATTGAAAGGATTCTCATTATCCCTTGAAGAGTCTGAAATATCTGAAGGTAGTGTAAGTTCAAAATTTGTTCCTTCAAAACCTCTTACTAGGCTGCAAAGTGAAAAACTTGGTATTCCTCCGCAAGAATTTCCTTTACCTAGTAAGGGAAAAACAAAAAGAATTCAATCGGAATCAGAAAGTGATATAAGTTCATCATCTCATATTCAATCACCTGTTTCCGAAACCACAACTCAACAAAGTACAGTTGTTTCCACATCATCTCCTCAATCATCATCTTCTCAATCATCATCTGCTCAGTCATCATCAATCTCAACATCATCTATTCCAACAACTTCTATTCAAACACCACCAGTTTCTACTACCCCTCCAATAGTTGTTCCAATAATGGCTAGACCATGGGCTACTCCAGGGGCAGTCAACATGGCTGCACCTTTACATGACTTACCAGATAATCCTGGAAAATGGCTTCCAAAATTTAGTCCAGATCTTAACATTCAAGCTGAAGAACATATCAATAACTTTATGCTGGTTGTAAATTTGAATGGAGTCACACATGAAGATGTTGTAGTCAGATTATTCCCTTATACTCTTCAAGGAGCAGCAGGATCATGGTACTTTTCATTACCTTCGGGATCCATAACAATTTGGGCCATTTTTGCAGATCATTTTTTAACCAAATTTGGAGATGACCAATCAATAGCTACTTTACTCAATGACCTCTCAAATTTGAAGATAGAACCCAAAGAGCCCATTAAAGATTTCAACGCTAGATTCAACAAACTCTTGAACAAAATCCACACAGATTCACAGCCTAGTGAACAAGTCAGAAGTGAATGGTATATAACTGCCTTACCCTCAAACATGGCAATTTTTGTAGATAGAGCTGCAAAACCTACATTAGCCGAGAATATGAAAGAGGCTATTGCAGTAGAAAAACGAATTATTTCTCTAGAAAATAAAAATGCTATTGAGGAAAGGAAATCAAAGAAATTCAGCTTCAAAGATGATTCAAAGAAAAAGGCCAAAGATCCATATGACATGGAGGGTTTACAAAAAGTTCTTAAAACCATGTCAAATGAAATGGTTGAAATTAAAAAACAAGTAGCTGAAACTTCTACTAAAAAACCATTCCGAAATTTCAAAAGAAACCAAGTTCAATCTAAACCTCCTAATGCAATCTCTAACGTAGAATCAGAAGAAGAAGAAGAAGAAGAAGAAGAAGAAGATACATCTTTAGTATCAGATGAGGAAGATGAGAATGAAGAAATAGCTGAATTACATGGAATGTGGGATTTTATTCTCCCTAATTCTGATAGTGAGGTAGAACAAGAAGCTATGCCTATAAGTACTAGGAGTAAATCTACAGCAGAGCCTATACAAACAGCTCCTAAAAAGAAAATCACAACTCCAAGTACCAAAGACAAATCCCCTGCAAAGAAAGCTTCTCCATTACCTACTCAAAATTAGCCATCTTCTTCTAATCCTCCTTCATCGACAACAAAGACTTTAGTGGTGTCAGATCCTATGGAGTATAACATTGTTGAAGACATGAAAAAGATTAAAGCCAACATTTCCTTACATGAACTCAGCAAACTAAAACACCAGCAGAAGTTGTTATTGAAAGAATTAAACGCTACACCAATTGCTCCTTTACCAAGTGGTGTAGTTGCAAAAGCAGCTAGGGGAGCTGGTAAGCCACCAGATAAGGTAGATGCTACTGATACCGTGCTCATTGGAGAAAATTCAAATTCTCAAACTCCTCCTTTTCTTCTGACTTATGAAATGTACAATAAGAATCTGCATAATTGTTTGATTGATTCTGGAGCTTCCTCTAATATAATGCCTACTTTTGTTTGTGCCAAATTGAATATCGAACCACAGAAATTGACAGTTCATATTGTTCAATTGGATCGCTCTAAAGTTCAAGTTGTAGGAGAAATCAATTCAGTTACTATCAGATTAGCTTCCGATCCTAGAATTGTCCAAAGAATTGATATTTTGATTGATGATATTCCTGAATTCTATGGATTAATTTTAAGCAGGGACTGGTCTGCAAAACTTAATGGTTATATCTCGACTGATTATTCACATATTTGGCTTCCCTACAAAGGGAAACCAAATCAAATCAAAATCGAACGAGAAAAACATATGACGCACACTGTCACTGAATTTGAACAACCTAATGAACCTGTGGCATTCAACAACAATATTCTTGGAGGTTATTCTGCTGAATCATTTCTTGGAAACTTTGAAGCACCTCAATCACCTTTTTCTGTAAATACTTTTGTTTCTCAAATAGAAAAATTTTCACAATCTGATTCTTCTAGAATTGTAAATATTTCCGATAAGCCAATAGATAAATCTTTATTTTGGTCGTTATATTTTGATGGATCAAAGTCTAGTGATGGAGCTGGAGCAGGATGCATTTTAATTGATCCAGATGGAGAGAAAACCATGCTGTCATGTAGGCTAGAATTTGAGTGTACTAACAATACCGCAGAATATGAAGCCTTGGTTCAAGGACTTTATAAAGCAATAGGGTTAGATGTTAAATACTTGAAAGTCTTTGGTGATTCCGAAATTGTCATAAAACAAGTTAGGAATACTATTCATTGCCTTTCAGGACATCTTAAACACTATCAAAACCTAGTACAAGATCTTACCACTCATTTTTTAGCATTCAATATTTCTCCCATTCCTAGGAATCAAAATACATTAGCTGACTTATTAGCTAATGTTGCATCTAAACTCCTTCCTGCTGAATATTGCAGTCCTGATAGGTTTTCCGTAGAATTTATTTTTCGCCCATCTGTCCCTGATAATGTCACAAATTGGAGAGTTTTCTATCATGATCAAGATATTTTAAATTTCATGACTTCAGAGAAATCATATGATGAGCAAATTATTGATGAAAATGATCATGATTTACAAATTGCTTCAAAAGGTAATGAAAATCCCATTCCGAAATATGTTGTTAAATTGGAGGACTTATATGATATTAAAGACAGATTCAAGAAAGTCACTAATGCCAAACTTCAAAGTTCCACTTTGAAGTTTGAATTAGTAAATCTTGGTTCTGATTCCAAACCTCAAAACGTTAATTTAGGACTCAATTTAACACCAGAGGAAAGGAATGCTTTCATTAAACTCTTGAACAAATATAAAAATGTTTTTGCTTGGAATTATGATGATTTAAAAACATATGATACTTCGGTTATTCAACACACAATTCCAATGCTTCCTAATATTAAACCCGTTCAACAAAAGTTAAGGAAGGTTCATCCAAATCTCGAAGGACAAATCAAATCGGAACTTAATAAACTCTTAAAAGCCAAAATCATTTTTCCTGTAAGGCACTCCAATTGGGTTTCCAATATGGTACCTGTAAGGAAGAAGAATGGTGATATAAGAATCTGTATTGATTTTAGAAATTTAAACAAGGCATGTTTAAAAGACAATTTCCCATTGCCAACCATGGAATAGATACTTCAAAAAGTAGCTGGTTCTGAACTTATGTCATTTCTTGATGGATTTTCAGGCTATAATCAAGTTTTAGTTCATCCAGATGACAGATTGAAAACAACTTTCAGAACAAAATGGGGAACTTATGCTTATCAGAAAATGCCTTTTGGTCTAATAAATGTAGGAGCAACTTTCCAAAGAGCCATGGACATAGCATTTAAAGGTCTGATCAATAAATCAGTTGTTGTTTATCTTGATGACATAACAATATTTTCAAAAAAGAGAGCCAATCATCTACATGATTTAAAGCAAATATTTGAAAGATGTAGAAGGTTTGGTATTTCCTTAAATCCAAAGAAATATTTCTTTGCTTTGGATGAAGGAAAACTCTTGGGATTTGTTGTGTCAAAAGATGGTATATACATTGATCCAGATAGAGTAAAAGAGATCTCTGATATTTCTTTACCTCATAACAAAAAATCCATGCAATCATTTCTTGGACAGATCAATTTTGTAAAAGATTCATTCCTGATTTTTCTTTAATTGTTTTACCTATGCAAAATATGATCAAGAAGAATTCAGTATTCAAATGGGGGCATAAAGAGAAAGAAGCCTTTGAGGCAATCAAACAAGCGATCATTAATGCACCAGCATTGAGTACCCTGGATTTTTCTAAAGATTTTATTTTGTATACCTTAGCCACCGAGACATCCTATGCAGCTGTTTTAACACAGCTCAATGATCAGAAAATTGAAGCACCAATTTCTTTCTTTAGCTCAAATCTGCAAGGAGCTGAGCTTAATTATTCCGATGTTGAAAAACAAGCCTTTTCCGTGTTTAAATCAATCAAGCATTTCAGACCTTTTCTCTTGAAAACTCATACAAAAATCATTGTCCCATTCTCTGCAGTGAGGCAATTATTAATTCAGAGAGAAGTAGGAGAAAAATGAGCTAACTGGGTAACATATTTGCAAGAATATGATGTTGATATTAAACCAGCTAAGATTTTTAGAGGACAAGGTTTTTGCAGATTATTAGCAGGAGCTCATAACATACCAGAAAATCAAGATTCAAATCAAGATATTCAAGTAAGTCAGATAAGTGTTACAGATTCTGAATCTCAGTATGCTGATCTCATCTATTACTTGAAAAATGGGTATGCTCCTTCTAATCTCAGCTATAAGAGAAAACGTGCTTTAAGGTTAAAGGCTATTAAATATGAGATTATTGATAATGTGTTATTTAGGAAAAATTATGATTCAATCTTGTTAAGATGTCTTGAAAAGACTGAAGCTGAAAAGGTTTTGCAGGAGTTGCATGATGGACCAGCAGGAGGTCATTTTGGAGGTGATACCACAGCTCACAAAATAATTCATGTTGGCTATTACTGGCCTACCCTTTTTAAAGATACACATGACTATGTAAGGAAGTGCAGAATTTGCCAAACTGCAAGTGGAAGACAAAGGAAACCAGCTTTTCCTTTGCAACCAGTGAGTATTGAGCAACCATTTGAATAATGGGGGCTTGACATTATTGGTGAGATAGTACCACATTCTTCCAAACAGCACAAGTACATCCTTACTGCAACTGATTACTTTACAAAATGGGTAGAGGCAATCCCTTTGAAGGTAGCCAATTCTGATGCAATTATTGATTTCATAGATCAATTCATCATAACCAAGTTTGGTGTACCTCAAGCTCTTGTCTTTGATAATGCATCCTATTTTTCCGGAAATAGTTTAATAGAATTTGCAGTCAAAAGAGGTTTTAAACTGAAATATTCAGCAAATTATTATCCACAAGGTAATGGTTTGGCTGAATCCACTAACAAAAATCTCATCAAAATCATTAAAAGGACTATTGATCAAAATCAAAGGAATTGGCACAAGTCTTTAATCTTTGCATTATGGGCTGATCGTATCACTGAAAAAGCTTCAATAGGAACTTCACCTTTCAATTTAGTTTATGGAAAAGAAGCTGTGATACCATCAAATTTAACTCTTCCATCATTATCCCTAGTGCAATTTATTGAAGAAAATCCTTCTTCATCCATTCAATTGAGATATGATCAAACCTTAAACTAGAAGAAGATAGAGATAAAGCTAAAATTATTCATGAAAAACATCAACATCTTGTAAAATCTTCTTTTGATGCAAGTTCTGCTGGCTCAAAAATTTTGTCAATTGGTGATCTTGTTCTGAAATGGGATAAAGCACATGAAGAAAAAGGTAAGCATACCAAGTTTCAGAAAATGTGGCTTGGACCATTTCAGATCATTGAAAAGATAGGCTCAAATACATTTATACTACAAGATCTAACAGGTAAGAGAGAATCTCTTCCTGTAAATGGGCTTATCTTGAAGAAATTCTTTTCATAAGGAGGTAACCCCTTCTTAAACTGTACATATTTCTTTCTGCAAAGTTTTTAATTGTTTTTGCAAATAAAGGTTGTTAATGAGTCTCTAATTGACTGTTTACTTGTTAGAAAAATTATTAGGAAGAATATTATAAATATTTATTTTATGTAAATAAGAATTTTTAAAGAAATGATCATAGTCTTTTGATAGTTTTAAATAAGATGTTAAACTTTGAAAGATTATTCCAATTATTTGCATGATCTTTTGAAAACTTGAGGGAAATGTAAATCATTATAAGTTTATTAAGCAGAGAAGGGTTATCTATAAAAGTAAATATTATTCAAGTCTTGGTACTCAAAAAACTCTGAAAATTGTCATCCATTGATTCTTAAGGATAAAACTATTTCACCCCATCCATTTAGGTTGTGATTTTTTAGAATGTAATTCTAAGAAATTATGTAAATTTTTTTTAAGAGATAAGAGGTCTCATCATGAGCCGACTTACCATATTCATAAGAAGTAATGAAACTGACATTACCAATACTGCACATCAAAACAGGGTAATGGCTTATAAATATAAGACAAGGGGTCTCATCACGAGCCAGCTTGTTCAGTTTAATTACAACTAGTGAATGGCATTGTTATTAACTGGCTACCAAACCAGAAAAATGGCTCTTAAAAATAAAAAAATAAATAAAAGACAAAAAACATGAGATAATATGTCTTATGAATTTATCTTTTAAAAAGTCATAATCTTAGTTGGATGGGACAATGAATAGTTAATGGTTAAAAGGTAACCCTGTCGAAACTATGAACGTTTGCGGGCAGCAGAGGCAATACCTATGACAATAGAGTATATTATAAAACCAAACTTGGAGAAATTCACTTACTTTATTATTAATACCAATGAAAGCTTGAGATAACCCAAAAATGTTTTTATTCTCAAGAAACTAGAAAGAAATTGTAAATAATTTTTATTATTTTTCATAAGTTAGATTTTATTTTTGATTGTCCTAGGATAGTTTTCATTATATTTAAAAATCTTTACTTACTAAAAATATAGTATTCATTTTATTTTTTCAGAGATAAATGGTTCTTTCAGTGAATCGCCAATTGTTGTACTATACAACAACCCTCCCTTTTTCTTAATTTTAGAATAAAATTCATTTAGAAATAGGGTCCCTTTTTTCTTTTCATAGAAATAAAAGAATTAGAAATAAAGATTCATTGTTTTGAAAAAACTCATCTTTGTTTGTATACAAACCAAATACAACATTCAAAACTTCTGACCCGATCAAATATAAAAAACCTTATCATAAAAAACAAGTCAAGTGTAAAAGTCCAATGAATAATAATCGCAATGGAGAATGGAGAGAAAACCTTAGAAAAAACTTTAAATACTTCCGATGCGATGCGACTAATCACAATCGCATGATCGGAACACTTTTTAATAATTTCTTTGCGGTCAATTTCAAATTCTCCGATCCGACGTGCGTTATTATAAAAAACACTTTTCAAAAGGAAAACAAACATTTGTTTGTTTAAATGGGAAAAATTTTTATATGGTAGACCCCACCATCGGAAATTGTAGAAAGCCATTAGCAATTATTTTTGATTGAAACTCCCTGATTACGATCTATAACCATCTAATTGGAAATCGGAAAAGTTTGCAATCGCAATCGGCCAATCGAAGAAATCTGTATTATGATATTTATGCACCATTTGAAAACTTTCGATGCGATTAATACATAACATTTATTATATTCGAAGAATTCAAGATAGGTAAATATTATAATATTTCACAAAGCGTCAAATCTCCAATTGTACGTTGGTATTCAATAGCAAATCAAATGAATATTGGTTTATGATTCGGTTTTAAATACATGAGTGTGACCCAAAGAGAACATTTACGCGCTATACGAGACCAATAAATAATGAATCATGCGTTCATAATCGTTCCTTTCAAGTTGCTTGTTTATCACGACTGAAAGTTTATTGTCTTGCAGAATCAAGGAACACTGAACCCTTTCATTCACAGACAAAGGGAAATAGTATCAAACACAGAAATGTCGAAGAGAGCAAGGAGAACCAAGACTGCTGTTCCCGTTAAGTTTGTTGAGACTCCTACAGTCTCAAAAGAAAAGCCAACAAAACTGAGATTAGTTACAGATACATCATGCCAAGGGCTCGGAAGAATGACGTGGGAAGGAGTTTACAATCTATTGGAGAAAGAAAACCCCAAAGTCACGGTGGAAAAGGCATCAGTTCCAGATGAAGATAGCTTAGATTCCGACTCTGAGATTACTGAAAAATCACTTGCAAATTCATTTCTACATCGAATTGCAGCCAGAGCAAGCATCATGCCTTATTATGATGTGATTCGATGGGTCATCGATAGTGTGAAAATAAAGGACAGAATGTTTGTTTCAGCTTCTAGAGTGTCTTTTGGGTCGTTTAAAGCAGAAGACATTAAGGCAATGTATCATCTTCCTGATCCGCAGAAGGTTTATAACAAAGAATTTATCAAAGAGTTTGCTGATAATAATAAAGTTCAATCTGATCCTATCAAATATTGGAGGAAAAATCCTGAGAAGCACAGAAATGAAGCATCCGGTATGTATTCAGTAGATTCCCTCTTACCTCCGTATTGCTATGCTGCTGCCATGATGTGTAGATTATTTGGTAATGACAATTCTGCTAGGTTTTCTATACAAATGGTCCCATTAATCTTAACTGCTGTCAATTCCGACATTATGGACTGGGCTGTTATTCTCTCTGATAGAATGGCTAATAGAATACTCGAGTACAGACAAGATAAAACCGCTGGAAATTCCACTACTTTTTTCTTTTGTGCTTATATTCTAGACGCCCTTTGTTTTAATTCTGAGTTTCCCTTGTTAGGATGGAAATGGACTCCCAAAGATCCCACCCCGATTCATATATATCATAAACTTCTTTGGAAAGTTCATTTCCAAGATAATGTGTATAGAATATGTCATGGTTTCCTTATCCTTGTCTTTCAAACCATTTTCAATCGCTTCCCTCCTAGATTCTCAGACAAAGCTAAAGCTGACTTATCCTCAATAGGAGATTGGTTGGGAGAAGAAAAGTTCACATACATCAGGATTTTTGGGAGTATTGTAGAACCCCATGTTCTCCCTCTTTTTGTTCCAGACAAACTTCTCGCCCAGGAAATCTCCTATCAATTAACAGTTGAAGGAATATCCAGAGCTCTAAACAATAGTAAGAAAAGAATGTGGCCTCCATTCCCATTCAATTGTAGTCATTTTACTTTGAATGACTTCAAACATGCAGAAAAGGAAGTCGCCAAAATAAAGGGTTTTAAATTTGCGACCATTCCGGGGAGACAGTATGATCCACGACAGATAGCTTTTAATGTTACTGCTTCAGTTTCGATTGCTCGATTTGAGCATGAACCAGATGAGTTTGATGATTTTTTTGTTTCGTTGAATGATTTTCCTCAAGTTTATGATTTAGCCAAGTCTAAATTCCAGAAGGAAGAAATGAATAAATTTTTGTTATTCAGAAGTCAAATATTGTTGAGAGTTCCTCTAGACCAACTGAGAATTCCAATACAAGGGTCAGAGACAGAGGGTACATCTGGAAAAATGCCAGGAGAAACATCTGTCGGTAAAGTCATTACACAATCGACTATTAACCAGCCAACTCTACATACTGGAAAGGTGGGCACTGATGGCAAACCTGATGCTCAGAAAAGGAATACTGATGGTAAATCCGATCGAAATACTGATCAGCAGTCCACTACTCAAACAATAGAAAAATGCACAAGTACTGATACTAATGTGCATAATCAAAAAGGAGGATCAGATAGCAAAACCATTGAGCAGGGAACAAATACAGAGAAAACAGATACACAATTGGAAGGAAAAGAAAATACTGAGAAAATTATAGACTCTGCTGATCTTAATGTTTCTTCTCAATTGTTGAAACAATATGATCAATTTGCTCAGCAATTAGGACTGCAGGATAAAGATAAAGAGCAAGTAGAGCAGGATGTCGAAATCATTCCTAAACATCCTACAGGGCAGATTGTATTGAAGATTGAGGAGATCCCTCCTTTGGATGTATTTTATAGCCCTAAACATAAGGTTGTTGTTAGAAAACAGAGAAAAAGAAGGAAGATAGATCAGGACATGTTTTCCACTCCACGAGAGGAGTTCATGAATATTGTCTACAAGAATACTGAAGTGAATCCATCTGAGGATTTCACTAAGTTGTCTCAATATGCAGGAGCATATAGTGCTGCAACAATAGATAAAGTTGCAGAAGTCTCTTAGTTGATGACACAAAAAGATCTCCATATAGCTTTTCTTGAAGAACAAGCCAATGAAAGTCAGCAAAAGATTGCTCAATTGGAACAACGATTACAGGATCAAGAACTCAGGTCTAAAGAGTTAGAAGAATAGCTTACTACAGAAAAGAAGAAAGTTGATGAGCAAGTTTTAGGCAAACAACAACAATTGAATCAAGAAATTTCCAAGTTACAAGATTTGTTGCAAAATGAGAAGAATGCGAAGATTGTACAAGAAAAAGAATTTCAAGCAGCTTTAGATAGGTTCAAAGATTTCCCTAAATTAAGTGAATTCAAATCGGAAGCTCTTGAAGTTAATAAACTGTTGTCTCAGCAATTAAATGAATTTTGTGCAAAATTATCACAGGCAGAACCATTTTGTGATATTACATCATCCTTGATCCAGAACATTATTACTCTCAGGCAAGAAATTGATGATGCTGATGAAAAGATTTCTAAATTTCTTACTTGGCAAGATACAGAAAAAGGAAGAGAAGCTAATCTTCCTAGGATTGAAGAAAGACATAAAGAAATCTTGTTTACAGAATGGGAACATCAGATAATGAAAGCCGAGAGAGCAATATCAAGAGCTAGGAGCATGATGAGTAATACTGTAGTATCAATGACCTTTGTATTCAATTAAATACAACTGATTATTATTCCTAATGATTTTATATAAAGTGAAAAACAAGAAGCAGGATGAAGAAGAAATGATGAATAAAAGTCAACAAATCAACAAACCCAGCAATATCTTGTTGATTATTTAATTCCAGAATTTTCCGATGCCACATATGCTGGACAGTTACATTCCAAGATGAGTCATCCACCGAGGCTCCAAGATATGCTGAAAATTTGCAACTTGGCTACATCAAGCGAGAAAGAAAAGCAATGAATCAGTTTCATTTAAGATAGCATTTCTATTTTTAATTTGATAGATTGTAGCAGTAGTAGTAGGATTCTGTTTTTATGTAATTTCTTATTTAAATCCCTCTCATGCATTTAGAGAAGGGATCCGGAGTTGTAATATTTTTGACTTGGAGTTTACATTTCTGTACTCCATTGCCTCTTATATTTTATAAAGGATCACATCTGGTGATTTTGTGTTGAAATTATCTTTGAAGTGTTGCATTTCTGTACCTTTGGATTTGATTTTACATCAGAGTTACTGGATTAGAGTATCAGATTTCATTTGAAAGTCTTCAAGATGAATGAGGTATTTCTATCTGTTCACTGTTGATTTCCTTTGTTATATGATATTCGCTTGAAAATTTGCTATCATTTATATATATTTGGTTTTCATAACGTTTCCTTTTATATATCATTTATGAGTATAATTGAAATGTTATCTTTCATAAGCATATATAGATGGTATACAATGATGAATGCAATATGCTAATATAACTCTGTTTAATTTCTTAAACAGAGTTATCTTTATTCGTTTATGCACATTTCAATTTAAATAATAATACATTTTCATGATTATTGTTAAATTGGAACAATCTTAAGTTGTATTCACTTATAATTACCCGGGTTAGTGTTAGAATTTCTTTATCAGCATTTAGTTTAATTAGATAGTTTTATTTCAGTTAATTTAGTCCCATTTCCACTCATTCAAATCAACCCATCACCAACCCATTTAGTTATAAGGAAACTGGTCCTTTAAATCCAGTCGGAGCCACCATACCAAACGGAAAAGGAGCTGTCCTAAGGTCCCGACCGGGTGGTTTTCCCCAATGTTTGAAGCAGAGATTTTCTAGGCTTCAACATTTTTGGCGCTAGAAGGAGGGCATGAGCTATGAATGGAAAGTAAATCTTTATCCACAAGCCATTCTGAGAGCAAAACACCCTCATTAACTTCTTCAATTTCTTCTGAAATTCAAAATCCTAAAGAAGAAATTGCAGAAAATATTCCC